>CAUYPK010104322.1:0-10711 GCA_963574355.1 Loris lydekkerianus | reverse complement strand
ATTTTTTTTGGTTTACGTCACTGGTTGGATTGACCCGCAAGTCTGTGGGGGGCAAATTATTCACAGTTTGAAAAAAAAAAAAAAAAAAAAAAAAAAAAAAAAAAAGCTTACTTATTGATGTACCATTTTGTTCTAAGCTTCCTCACAGTCAAAGCAAGAGAAGGAAATAATTGTTTTCTAATTCTCATTGTCTGATTTAAAACAAGAATTTTACACAAAATCATCACAGGCATTTATACTACACAAGATATAAGCAAACATTTGATTTAGAATCTGGGCTTCCTGAGGACAAGACTTCTTTTTTTTTAATTTTTTTTTTATTAAATCATAAATACATAGATCATATATACATTAATGCATTTGTGGGGTACAGTGTGCTGATTTCATATAGAATTAGGAACGCTTACATTGCACTGGTTAATATATACCTCATCTTGTGTACTTAATTATTGTGTTAAGACATTTATACTCTATACTTAATAGGTCCGACATGTACCCTTGCAATATGCACCATAAGTATCATCCCACCATTCACCCTCCCTCAATCTGACCTCCCCCCTCCTCCCTCTTTCATCCTGGGCCATAGTTGTGATCTATTCTTTATATGAAAGTGTGAGTGATTGTAAATTAGTTTCATAATAGTACTGAGTACATTGGATATTTTTTCTTCCATTCTTGAGATACTTTACTAAGTAGGATATGTTCCAACTCCATCCATGTAAATGTAAAAGAGGTAAAATCTCCGTCTTTTTCAAGGCTGCATAATATTCCATGTTATCCATATACCACAATTTATTAATCCATTCATGGGTCAATGGGCACTTGGGCTCCTTCCATGACTTGGCTATTATGAATTGAGCTGCAATGAATAATTTGGTGCAAATATCTTTGTTATAAAGTGATTTGGGGTCTTTCGGATATATATCTAGTAGAGGAAGTGCAGAATCAAACAGCAGGTCTACATTTAGATCCCTGAGTATTCTCCATACTTCCTTCCAAAAGAGACATACTAGCTTGCAGTCCCACCGGCAGTGCAGAAGTGTTCTCTTTTCTCTACATCCATGCCTATTTTTCAAACCTTTGTATCCTTTATCACCAGAATATAGAACACATTCATTAATGTGCTTTTTGATACAACCTATTCAATTGCAGATTGAAGATTAATAATTTGCAATTTTATTTTCAAGCAGTCTTTCCTAGCCATCCTATTGAAAAGCTTAGGCCAGTGAAACCAAGTGCAAATCCGATAGTTGGGACTAAATTACTGAGGCTCCCATAAGTACTATTTTTGTGATTTAGGCTGACTCAGGTTGCCTGGATGACATAGTTAACTCCCTTGTCCTGCACTTGATCTTAGCCAAAAGGCGGAGAAGTGATAACTCCCTTGTCCTGATACACTGCTTTCTCAGGATCATTGCTCCAACACCTATCATGTAGTCTGGATTTTACTTGTATCTATACCTGATAGAACTATTTTCTAGTCATTTCCACATACTTCTCTGTGTCTCTAGAACAAAGTATTATATCTGCCGTAGGTAACAGTCCAATAATTCTTTACTAAACGAACTAATGATTTGAGCTTAAAATGCTTCCAAAAAGCTGGATGACATCAATTAAATGCCTAGCTTCACAAAATATCTCTCCTGCACGTCTACTTTTGGAGTGGTAGGAATCTATCTCTCTCTGATTATAAAATTAATACATGTTAATGTAGAGAATTTGGAAAAATCAAGTCTGAATTAAAAAATAAAAATTATCTATAATCTCCTAACTCAACATTAATATTAACTTCCTCTTTTTTGTATATACATGTATATGTGGGATCATATTGAAATAATTATTTTATAATCTTATTTTTAAACTTAACATATAAAAGCATTTTTCTAAAGACAATAAATACCTTTTAGAAACATCATTTGAGATGACCATAGAGGGTTCTAAAATAAGATTTGTGACTCCTGATGGTTGAACATGTACTTTATTCCTCTGTTTTTGCTAGCACACTTTAAAAAATGTGAATTCTGACACTATTACTGGTCAGAAAATATAGTCATCATTTGGAATAAAGATTTAGAAACTTGGTTGCAGGAAAAAGGTACAAATTAAGACTAATAAATTGTAGAAGGGATTGGTTCTGCTAACAAGGACTGTATCTTAAGAATCATTTAAAGATGCAAGAAATTACAAAGAATCATAATGGTAAAAAAAACATTAAAGTGACATAAAAATTTTAATTTTTTTAATTAACAAGACATTTTGTAGATTTTTAAAAATTGAATATTCAAATCTAATTTGACACCTCAGGAGAACATCAGGTCTGCTGTCAGAAATCAAAACAGCAATGTATGCTATATCTGGAAAGTAAGTGATGGAATACATTACATATATTTTTTACTACATTTTCTTATGACAAAAATTAATTAAGTTGATGAAATATCACTGTCAAGTGAAATTGTAAAGTATTTGCTTTGTAGTTTCCATTTTCTTCCAATCATACTTTTTTTCTAATCCTTTATTAATTGGCTAGAAATGTAAGTGCCAATCTAATCTTTTAATGCTAAAAAATAGTGTTTTAAAAATTATAAGTACATGCTTCAAAAGCAGATGGAATAAAGAATGTTTAAAATTGATTTTTAAAACCTACTAAAATTACGTTAAAATAAAAATTTCCATTTTAACAAACTAAACCTTGTTTTCAAACATATAAAGTCATAGATTATTGAATAATAATATAATTGATAAAATAACCTGGTTTTATAAATTGACGTAATTGTTAAAAGTAATTAAGCAACACTATTCTATTTGGCCCATAACATTTGGTTGGTCCATGTTCAAATTCTGTCGTAGAGTATCTAACCAGTCCATGTTCTGAGGTGCTGTTCAATTACACATCTGTGGAGCACCTTGGCAGCTACAGCCTCAAAACAACCTGTGCAAGGATATCCTCTGTTGAACGAATATGTCTGACATATACACCCTCAGAGACCTACATGGCATTAGCCAAACTAAAGTTACGGGCATGATAAAATATCTTCCTGAGCCTAATCTCAAAAATACCAAATTTATTTTTCAATGGCAGAATGATGAATATGGCTATTATGGGCTAAATTTTGTCCCTGCCAGAATTTTGTCCCCCCAAAAATGAAATCTCATCCCCAGTACGTCACAATGTGACCGTATTTGGACAAAGGGCCTTAAAGAGGTCATTAACTTAAAATGAAGCCATTAGGACCAGTCCTCCTCAAATTTGGCAAGTGTTCTTATGAGGAGAGTTTAGGACCCACAGAGGGACACCCCATAATACACATGCACAGAAGGGCAACCACATGTAAAGCCAAAGGCAGAGGCGGCAGAGGCCTGCACTGCTGGCACCTTGATCTTGCCTTTGAACCTCCAGAACTGTTAGAAAATAAATTCCTGTTGTTTAAGCCACTGCCTTAGTCCATTTTCTGTTGTTATAACTGAACACACCAGACTGGACAGTTTGTAAAGAGAAGAAAACTATTTCTTCTAGTTCCAGAGGCTGGGAAGCCTAAAGTGTGACTCCTGCATCTAGGTAGGCCTTCTTACGGAGTCATAACGTGGCAGAGAACATCATTCGGCCAGACAGTGAGAGAGTGTGTGTTAGAGGTCAGATCCCTCTCCCTCTTCCTAGAAGACCACCAATCCCATCGTGGACACCCCACTCTAATGACCTCAGGTAATCCTAATCACTTCCCACAGGACCTATCTTCAATCGACATATGAATTTGGGGATTAAAATGGGGGGGACATATTCAAACCATAGCAACCATGCAGTTTGGTATGTTGCTATGGTGCCTCGGCAAAGATGGAAGCACGTACTGTATTAGACTGGAAGGAATGTATTATAGGCATACATACAGAACAGAAAGGACAAAGTCTACTATCTTAACTCACCGGGCACAGGGTGCAATCTCATTTTTCAATTTTTTACCTTTCCAGTTCAAGAGATAATATTACTGAAAAAAAAAAAAAAGGAGAGTTTAAAAATATTGAGGTTGACGTCCTTTTAACACATATGATTGGGTATGTGAATCTATGGTTGCAAAGAACAAAGAATAGAGAAAAGAAGAGAATCTAGTACTGTCTTCAGGAAATTACTTTTTAAATTAAATCTTAAGGGTTTTTTTAGGTTGGTTGACATTCATTGAGTTCTACTGAGTTTTCAGGTTTCTCCATTTATGGATACTATACCTGTGTGTGTGTGGGTGGGTGTGGGTGTGCAATGTACAGATGCAATGGGTAGATGGTACATACAGACTTTCCAATCATGTTGAAATAGGCCGCACTCAAATATACACACATCTTCTATTTACTTCTTAATGAAGAATTGCACATCTTAAGTTGATAACTCATGGACAGATAAAAGTGATAATGATAAATTTGGTGATTTAAGTGCCACCTAGAAGTTAATATTTCCAACAAATATAAACTATGAAAGATGAGAGGAACATAACTGAAGTTCAATTACATTTGTGGAATCTATACATATGGGGATATTGTTTACAATACTAAATTTTGAATCTAGATGTTCATAGTAAAACTGTGGTTATAATTACTTTGCTAAAAGTATGAGACTACTGGCCAGGCATGGTAGTTCACGCCTGTAATCCTAACACTCTGGGAAGCTAAGGCAGGAAGATCCCTTCAGGTTAGGAGTTCAAGATTGGTCTGAGCAAGTGTGAGACTCTGCCTCTACTAAAAATAGAAAAATTAGTCAAGTGCCCCTAGTCTCTGCTACTTGGGAGGACGAGGCAGGAGGATTGTCTAAACCACGAGATTAAGGTTGCTGTGAGCTATGATGATGCCCTGGCACTCTACCAGGGGCGACAGAGTGAGACTCTGTTTCAAAACAAACAAACAAAAAAGTAAGATACTGTGTATTTAAGAACCATTTCTATGTTACAAATATATGAGATAAAGGCAGATATGGTTATGGAAATATTTTCACAGTAAGTTTCATGAAATATTTTAAACACAGTAGCCACTACGAACGTGGTATACATTTGTTATTTTTGACTACACTTCTTTTAAAAACCTACCTGCATTTGGGTGTTTACCACAAGATGACTTCTGTTTTCCCAAGATGTGATTTAAAAACTGCATTTTCTAGCTTTCCTTGGGCCTAGAATTATAGTCAGAGAACAGGTTTCCAAGAGTCATTTCCTCCGACATATGTCTTCAATTTGAAAGTGATCAAGTAAGGAAAGGCTCAGTCAGGGCAGCGCTCTCTCTGGCGGCTGTGGGTTGGCCCTGTCACAGGTAGCTTCCCCCTTGAGATTGTTTTCAGAGCAATTCAGAAGTTGGCAATAGACGACGGTATTGTTCTGGTAAGCTTAGCCTATTTCTTCCCCGCCTACTCTCAGCGAACATATAAATGTTCTAGTATCTTTAATGAATACTTTTTCTGCTTAACCAAAGCAAAATGAACATCTTGCAAGTAAGTTCTTAACAATAAAATAATTTGCATCAGAAGTGCAAGGAACACTCAAGAAAATGAGTTTCTGGGATTCATGGTTTTGTGGCAGGTTGGCTTTGAAAGCCCTGAGGATACAACTAGTCTTGTGGAAAAAAGCAGAGGTACCCAGAGCACGCCGAAATGAAACATGTTTGTCATCTGTGTTCTCAGTCAGCTGGAATAAAGTGACTATTGAAGGCAAGAACCAGGGGGAGTGCTTCACGGGGTACAACGGGCATGAAGAACGTGAGAGCTAGAGGGTGACTCGGCCAGTTCAACATGGGCTGAAGCTGTCAAAGAAAGCAAACAACTCGCTTCAAGTTTTAAGTCTCAGCTTAAGATAGTCAAAGAGCTGGAGTGATAAAATGATTACCCTAAAATTAGCTCTCTTCTCTACAGGGCTGATGAAACTGAAAATTAAATGCACAGTCTAATCCTGTGGTTTCTGAGTTACATCAGTGGATTGAAATGGTACCATGACTCTTACTGAAAGTTAAGACATTTGAATGGGATTGTATTGATAATTGAGACAAGTGGGTAAAGTCTGAAAATTCAGAATACTTTGAACACTGAAATCCACTAATCATCTCTTAGCAGAAGAAATAGCTTTTACTCCAGTGTTTGACGGCTGTTTGAGCCTTCCTTGAAAAGTATGTAAGCACGTTGCCTGAGGCAGTTCCCTCACGAGGTGGTGCAGGTTTCCTTATAACCTGACTCCCTCAAAGCTTAGACTCGTAACTCGTAGCAGAGTCCAGCATGCTCCACGAAGCCATTATAAAATTAAACCCAGAAAGAAAAGGCTAACTTACCCCAAAAATGCAATATTTTGCCAAGTTATATTGGCAAAAGTCTGCAGGAATGTATGTGGGAAAGTATTCTGAGGTCCTAAACCAGAACAAATGAAATATCTATATTGAAATAAACTTTGAAATATAGGTCCAGAAAAAGGAAAATACGTGATTTTAAAAAACCATAAAACAGACGCAAGCATATTTGAAAAGTATGCAGTGTACCCCACAGGCTGAAAACAAAGGTGGGTGACGCTGTCACTAATATAAGCCTCATTAGCAGCACTTACCCCAGATACTGATGTCAGAGTGGTTTGGTACATAACACCTTGCTTTGCTGATTGATCAGAGGGCCCCTGGGTCTGAAAAGATCATCCCGTTGAAGGGTCTCATGTGAACTGTATAAGCAACACGAAACAAATAAACAATAGCCACAACCCCAACTCAGCCTGAAAAACAGATTCCAGTATGTGCCTCCCTGCCCCAGTTCCCTGAGTCAATTCACAGTGTAGAGTTTCTTAGATGAAAAGTAGGCTGAGAATTTTTGAGGAAGAACCTTATAATACTACTGTCTGAGACTGGATTCCTTGAGAAATGGATGCTGACGTAAGGATTCCTATGCAAGTGATGTGTTTAAAAAGAAAGAAAAGAAACCAGTGATGGAGTAGAGAAACTGGCCAGGAGAAAGGAAAAGGCCAAACTAGAGTTCAATTTTAAGCAAAGTCCCAGCCATAGGCTGACTCATTAGGGGTTTCTGACTCTTTAGGGGTTCTGGAGCATAAACTGGACCTCGGAGTTTGTCCCAAATAGGAAAAGGGGGGCAAGGAAATGGGGCTTTTATTTTTTTTTCATCCACAGACATTGGCTGAGGCTACCCTGAAGGATCAAGTACATATACTATCAGGTACTTTGGTTCTCTGCAACTGTAGGCAAAGTGGTTCCATTAACCCTAAGGTGGCTTCCTGGAGGAGAAGGACAGTTGCAGGCCATTAGATGCAAGCACACATTTCTGGAAGGGACACGAAGAAATGGTAGAGGAGAACCGAGCAGATGTGGATGGGACACTAACAAGGCCCACTGAACTACCATATAAATCACTGTAACTATTACTGTCATCCTTCCTCCACAGGACCTGAGACATATTATAACTGGGCATGGAGGACTTGGGGGCCAGGTGCTAGTCCCTGAGGCACAGAGTACTATCCTGGCCACTGATCAAAGAGGCTCCTTCCAGGGGAAAGAAGGGACTGAGGAATAAATGGAGTTTGGGCTTAAATTCATATCATGGTGAGGTGGGTGGTCTGTGAACACACCTTGTAGGTATTCCTGAGTTTATTGTCAGAATACATGTCCCCAGCAACTGGCAAAATCCCCACACTGGCCACCTAACCTGCATGGGTGAGGACTATTAAGTAGAAACACCCAAGTCCAGCCCTTGGGAGACCTTACTCCTATGAAAGTAATGACACAAAACCCATGTTGCATGCTCAGAGGAACCGTAGAGGTCAACGCCTCCATGGAATATTAAAAAATTCAAGAATAGAATGCATCGCATCCCGATGTAACATTCCTTGAACATGGGTAGATAATTCTTGGAGAACTGCAGTTTGTTGCACTGCAAATCCAGTTGCAGTTACTATTCAATAGCTCGCATTTTTACTGCACCAATTGACTATTGCTTTTTGTCATTGACTCTTCTTTAAAAATATATATTTAGATTACATTTTAAATGGCCAAATAGAAGTTGTACATGTTTATCATGTACAACATAGTGTTTTAAAATATGTATGCATTGTGGAATGGCTAAATTAGGCTAATTAGCATATGTGTTGCGTCATATATTTATCTTTGTGGTGAGAAATCTTAAAATCTGTTCTCAGTGGTTTGTAAAAATACAATGCTCTGTCATTAACTATAGTTGCCATATTGTACAAAAGATTTCTTGAACTTGTTCCTCCATATAACTGAACTTGACGAACATCTCCTTCCCTGACCCCAGCACCTCTACTTTTAAAAGTTCAACTAGTTTAGATTCCATATATAAGTGAGGTTATGTAGTATTTGTCTTTCTGTGCCTGGCTGTTTTCACTTAGTATCATGTCCTCCAAATTCATCCATGTTGTCACAAGTGGCATGATCTCCTTTTTGCTAAAGGCTGAATAATATTCTATCTGGCATATATATCACGCTTTTTAAGTCTATTCATCTATTGATGGACCCAAGTTAATTTCATGCCTTGGCTATTGTGAGTGATATCTGAGTGCAGATATCTCTTCCACATACAAATTCATTTCTTTTGGATATACAGACATCCAGAAGTGAGATTGCTGGATCATCTAGAACAAGGATCCTCAAACTGTGGCCCGTGGGCCACATGAGGCAGTGTGATTGTATTGTTTCCGTTTTGTTCTTTTACTTCAAAATAAGATATGTGCAGTGTGCATAGGAATTTGTTCATAGTTTTTTTGTTTGTTTTTTTTTAAACTATAGTCCAGCCCTCCAACAGTCTGAGGGACAGTGAACTGGCCCCCTGTTTAAAAAGTTTGAGGATGCCTCATAGACCTAGAAGGTCTATGGTTAAATTTCTGAGGGTCCTCTACTATTTTTTATAATGGCGTCTGTTGCTCCACATCTTTGCTCACACATCATCTTCTGTCTTTTTGTTAATAGCTATTCTAACAAGTGTGAAGGGATTTATCTTGGTGGTTTAAGTTGTATTTTTTGATTCTTAGTGATAAATTGTACTTGATCATGGTGAATGATCCTTTTAATTACTGTTGAATTTGGTTTTCTAGTGTTTTGTTGAGAATTTTTATGTCTATGTTTAGCAGGGATATTAGTCTGTGATTTTATTTTATTGTAGTTTTCCTATCTGGCTTAGATATCAGGGTAACAATGGTCTTATGAGATGAGTTTGGAAAATTCCCTCTTCTTCATCTTTTGGAAAAGTTTGGTAAGAACTGCTATTAGTTCTTTGGTAGAATTAGCAGTGAAGCCATCAGGTCTTGTGCTTTTACTATTGATTTTTATTATTGAGAGTTTTTATTATCTTCTTACTTATTGCTGAGTAGGTCAGCTTTTCTAATCTTTCATGATTCAGTTTTTGTAGGTTGCATGTATTTAGGAACTAATCCATTTATTCTAGATTAATTTGTTGATATGTAATGAACATAGTAGTCACTAATGATTCTTTGCTTTTCTGTATATTAGTTTCATTTCTGATTTTATTTATTTGAATCTCCTCTCTTTTTTTGTTCTTAGTCTTGCTAAAGGTTTATCAGTTTTGTTTACCTTATCCAAAAAAAACTCAATTTCTTTGATCATTTATATTATTTTTCTAGTTTATATTTTATTTATTTATGCCCTGATTTTTATGATTTCTTTCTTATACTAAATGTGGGCTTACTTCATCCTTGTCCTTTTTTTGGTAGTTCCTTGAGATGTGATGTTGTTCATTTGAAATATTTCCCTTTTTGATGTAGGTATTTATTGCTATGAACGTCCCACTTAGAACTATTGCTATATCCCGTAAGTTTTTGTTGTTGTTGTTGTTGTTATAAAGTGATTTTTGGTCTTTTTCCTTTTTTTTTGTGGATTCCAAGTTTTTTTTGTTTTTGTTTTTGTTTTTATTGTTGGGGATTCATTTAGGGTACAATAAACAAGATTACACTCATTGTATTTGTTAGGCAAAGTCCCTCTTGCAATCGTGTCTTGCTCCCCAACAGTAAGTTTTCATATTGTGTGTGACCATTTTAGTGGCTCAATACACCTTTTAATTTCCCTTTTAATCTCTTCTTCAGCCAATTTGTAAGTTGTTTAATTTTCTAAAATTCCTCCTGCTATTGAGTTCTTGCTTAATACCATTGTGGTTAGAAAAGATACTTGATATGATTTTGATCTTCTTAAATTTGTTAACACTAGCTTTTTAATCTAAATTAAAATATATCCTGGGGAATGTTCAATATTTGCTTAAGAAAAAAAGTGTACTGTGCTCCTGTTGGATGGAATGTTCTGTTTAAGTCAATTAAATCCATTTGGTCTAACATGTAGTTTAAATTCAATGTTTCCTTACTGATTTCCTGTTTGGATGATCTGTCTATTGCTGAATCTGGAATATTGCAATTATTTCCTATTATTGTATTACAGCGTACCTTCCCATTCAGATTTACTGATATTTGCTTTTGATATTTAGGTGATATAAACAATAGGTGCACATATGTTTATAATTGCTATACCCTCTTGATGAACTGACTCCTTTATGGGTACATATTGACTTTCTTTTTTTTTTTTTTTTTTTATTTTATTTTTTTTTATTAAATCATAGCTGTGTACATTGATATGATCATGGGGCATCATATACTAGCTTCATAAACCATTTGACACATTTTCATCCCAATATTCAACATAGCCTTCCTGGCATTTTTCCAGTCACCGTGGCATGACA
>CAUYPK010104321.1:0-18412 GCA_963574355.1 Loris lydekkerianus | reverse complement strand
AGCTGTCAGGGGCCGTGCCTGGGCCTGGCACGCCCCTGAGTAACAACATCGCGCTGAGAGGAAGTACATCCCCTGCGGCTTTAATGATAAACAAGTTTAAGGAAGTAACCCTAATTTGCCCGGAGGCCGCATGCTGCGCTCGTGGCCTTAGCGTGCCCCACTGCTTTGTATAGGAATTGTGCATGCCCTGTGCACGTGTGCTGTGCTGTGATTGGCTGTGCCACATTATAAGAGTGGTGCTAGGGAGGACAAAGGGGAGAAGAAGAATCACCCGGGAGGAAAAGAATGCTGTGCTCCGAGCTCTCCTGCAATAAAGTCTTGTGAAGCCTTCGTTGGTGTCCTCGTCTCTGCTGGTCGGCGGCGCGGCGACACCGACACCGACATTTCACTTCTAATAGTTTTATGATTAGCGTAACTATTCAAGCAGAAGAAGAATACGTGGCTAACAATTCCCATGTTTCCACGATGGGTCATTCTAATATCAGGCTAAATGAATAATTGGACTCTAAACTTATTAATCTTAAACTACATTTCCTTAAAATATCAATTTTTACAAATGAAACTTTCCAGAGGAATACTGGTTTATTAAAGAGATAAAAGTAGATCCGCCTGGTAGAACTGAAGCATGGCCTGTGACTGTCCCAGTTCATTGGAGGTCACACTTAGACACCTGTTCAGAACATTTACGAAGACTGTGAGTGCAGTGGATCTTTACAGTCCCTTCTGGAACTATAGTCATCTGTCCTTGAACTTGTCAATATGTCATCCTATAGCAACTCACTAGCACATCAGTTTGCTCTAAGTGTCTTTGATGGGCTACATATTTTTGTTATATGATATGAAGATATCAGAAAAATTACCATACAACACAATTTAAAGACTAGTTGAAAAGAAAATTAAAAGGAAAACAAAGCAAAATTGCTACGAATTTACCCTGAAGCAAAACTGGAGGCAGTGCAAAAAAATTCTAGTCCCCCTAAAAGGCAGGTGGCGAAGTCATCATAACTGCTGAACAACTCACAGGTTCTAACAGCAGATCTCAAAGCAGTGATGAAGGAAATAGCTACTGCTGCTACCCACAGGTCAGGAGCAACACCCATATGGATGGCCTAAACCACAAGTTTGCTATGATATTTCTGTGTGAATTTTTGTTTTGTCAAAAAGTGTGTCACTTTAAAAAAAAAAAGAGGCAACTGATTTTAAGAGCAAAAGATATTCTTTAGTAAAACCACAATAGAACGGGAAAATGTATTACTTTACTCAAAATCAACTAGGAGGACACTTAGGTGATCAACAAAAAATTTCTTAAAAGACTGAATAATGATCTAATTTGATGTCATAAATATGAAAGTAGCCAGCACAAGAAATAGTAACTCTTGACAAATTGTTAATAGAATTTGTTAGGGAATCTGAATCCTAGAAGAAGTGTATCTAGGGTCAAATGGTCAATAGCAGGGTGAAATCTAAAGGAAGATGAAGAGCTTTGCCTATTTAAAGGACCATCTTGAGAAATCATGAAAGCTCTGGCTTACATGGAGAATCTGAAGTTTCATACGGGGGACAAAATCTCAAATTATAAAGTCAGTTAACAACTTTTTAAAATCTATTGGTATATTTTAAAATTATTTCCCTAAGGTATATTTAGTCCAAAGCTCTACATTCAAAGCACAAAATGCCACCATAATCCTTTATTGAGAAATCCTACAGTCTCCTTATGTACGATATATTTCTTTAATATTTTTAGGCAAAGATTGTTATTTAAGTCCATTAACCATGCAAAGGCTGATGGAATATTCAATCACAGGGAGTATCTCAGTAAATTTAATCACCACCCCAAGCTCTCCTTTATTAACCATCTCTGCCCCCCATCTTACAACTCTGGTTCTGTAAAAGCTTATGAAAGGTAATAAAAATATATCTTTTTAAAGTTGATGGAGTAAATCACCCAGATTAATCTCCAGAAACATTTGGCTCCAATGTGATTTCTCAGTCCTCTGCCATGTCATTTGTCTGACCCAGTGTAAGTTATCTCTGAGGACTCTGCCTAAGACTACTCGTGATATTTGAACTGCTACATATTCAGGAACACATTAACGTGGCATGCGGAAAGTATTTAGATATTAGTTTAGAACTTTCGTTAATTGGGAAAAAGAGGGCATGTGGGGCTATTAAATGGCTTTTTATTTGGGCCAGTGATAAAATTTCATCTTATGACACATGATGAAAGCAAAGCCATGGTCAAGAAATCACTAATTTGTGTGATCACTAATTTGTGACAGACCCTAAAAAATTTAATCAACATTATTTCTCTCACTTCCTACTCACCTGTTCCTTTCTTCAAATTCCTATCTCGATATGTATGACTTTGACATTGTATTTTTGGTAGGTTCTGATTGAGATAAATTCTTTGCCTAAGGGTATCTTGGCCAAGGTGTTTTGGAAGGAAGCTGCAGTACCACAGAGTGAGCCATAATCAGATTATGTGAGAATACAATCAAATGTTGACCCAAAGGAGGCAACAGTGAAAATGCTAAAGCCACAGGCAGCCTGACCCACAGAGAACAGGAGAGTGTGTTTGAGGAACCCCACTGAGAACCTCTAGGGCGCAGGGTGTGATGAAGGAGCAGTGCAGAACCAGGACTGGGACACTTAAGGATTGCATGTGTCTAGCAATGCTGGAAAGTCCAAAGAAAATGTTAAATACAAATAGTGTAAGGTCAGCAATATTATGTTAGATCCTTATGCCGAATTCTTTATCTAAAAATAAGTAGCTTAATATGTAGCTTGCCTTCTGCATGAAGACTTATGAAAAAGTTAGAAGGAACAAGTTAATGATTTAAAAATATTTTGTAAATGATGGCTGTGTGGGTTCCCTGGACTACTTAATATTTAGAAATCTACTGAAAGGACCTAGGGCACTCAGAATATAGTTGCATTCATGGATAAAATTGATTACAGCAACCAAAATATGGATATACATCCAGACCATAAGTGTAAAAAGTCATAGTCTGAGTCTGCAAGAATCCTTCTGCAGCCTCACTTGTAACTGTGTCTTCCATGAGGGCTGACAGAGAGAGCGTACTTCTCCAGAAATGCAGCAGTGTGTTTCTTCCCTTTCAGAAACATCACACACTTTAGAGACTTGGCACTCAAGGAGGCGGGTCACATACATAGCTGCTCTCTGCCTAACGCTAAAATTACAGACTCATAGAAGGAAAGCAGGTTCGCAGAGTAAACCACCTTGTTCACACACACAATCTAGGAACAATAATGTACATTTATCAGTCGAGGAATGGTGTGAACACTATAGATACCCAAGTTCCCAGATACCCATCAAGGGCCAACTTGTGCGCAAGCCTTTCTAAACATAGCAGTGTCGGGTCTGCATGGTTTAACTCTTTTCCGCATGATGGCAGCTGCAAAGTAACTTGCTATGCAATTGTTATATAATGTTATAGTAATATTTTAAGCTAGCAAATACTATATAAAAGGATGTTATTAAATTATAAGAAAACTTTAGTTTCAGTAAAGAATGATGTGTTAACTTAACATAAAAGGAGCCAAATAGTTAAACATAATAGTAGAGAAAGTTAAATCAAAATATTGTTCCCTTTCTAAAAAGGAAGCCAGTTTATAGTCAATGAAAGAAAAATGCCATTAAACAGCTTTACCTTTAAAACTTATATATTTCCAAAGGTATTTTATTATAAAATGCAGTTAAATCACAAATTTTGGTGGTTAAACTATAAATATGGAAAGATTTTATATATATATATATGATCTATTTTAAAATTTTATAATTCCATAACTGCATATTATACACACTAAATTGTTGATATGTTAATCCTACTCCAAATTTATTTGCCCTCGAATCTATTCAATTATAGCTAAGCAAAATGGAGAAAACCTAATGAGTTTTCACTAAAATGTTTACAAAATTCATACATAAAATCTAAAGGAAAAGGTTAAAAGCACTTGGGTTATTGAATCAGTAGTCCAGTGAATGACTTTAAAACTCCCTTTAAGTTCATAAAGGGCCCTTATATAGATTCTCTGTACCAAAGAAAGCACCAGAGGCTTAATCTAAAGAATCTAAAGCATGGAGGATTAAGCTTAGATAAAAGGAAGAATTTACGGACAGTGAGAATTGTTTAATACAGACATGTATCACAGATGCGCCTCTGGAAACATTAAGACTGAAAGGCTTAAGTAGCAAAGTGTTGAAAATCACAGACTCTCAACCCAGACTGTTTAGGTTTGAATCTGCCTCTTATTAACCGTGTAACCTCGGGCAAGTTATTTAACTTCTCTGTGACTCTGTAGTTTGCTCATCTGTAAAATCTGTAAAATTGAATAGTAATGGCATTTATGTGAAAGCCCTGGAATAGGCCCCGTCATCTCTCTAGACACGAGGTGCCCATTAACTAATGTTATCATTTTGTATAAATAACATATATTATGTGTCCGGGTGTTACATGGCTTAGCAAATAAAGAAAGATGGTGGAACAATGAGATTATAGAGGTGAATCAGAAATGATTCATGTTTTAGAAGAAACATATCACCAAGTGGAGCAGACATAGATACGCCTGCAAATCACACGGGGAGAAGTTCTAGGGGCCAACGCTGAGGGTTGGCTGAATGTCCAAGTGGACAGCATGGGTGCCATCATTCAGACGGTGAATTACACGGTGCCATTTCATGTGCAACAGCTGTGAAATCAGAGTTAAGAGTGGGAATGGCAGAGCACAGAGTCAACAGTGGAGGGTGCTTCGCCCTCACTTAATGTGTTTGCTTTCAACGTAACACAACCTGCTGTAATTTTCAACGTCCTGCTTGATGGAGTTTAGGAAAGTTTGGTTATATGAGTAATTGTTTTTTGTGTGTGTATGTAGGGGTGGGGGCAGGCGGTAATTTGATCTTATCTGAAAGTTATCTAAGCTCTTGACTTCTAATAAGAGCTGACTATCAGACACCACAGCTCCATAGCCAGTGCTTCAGCCACTCCCTCTCCGTGCTTAGCAGATAACTTTAAAACTAGTATTAATATTACATATGATATAGCTTTGCCCATAAACTGCAGAACTTTTTCCACTTACTACTTAATTTACAATTAGTTACTAGGGATAGGCATAGTCTCAAAAAATTGCTGTTATAAAAAGTAAGACATTAAAAGTGAAATCATTTTAACCATTCTCTTCCCATTGTCCTCATTTCAATCCTCAAAAACAAATAAAATGCATACACTTTATTAGAATTTCAGACTTTTTTTGGTTACGTGGGTATCTCTGAAAATGTCAGTAAAAAAAATCGCATTTCATCACATATAAACAAAATTCAATAATATTATTAGACATTTTGACACAGGATTCCACCACTCAGGGATAGACAGAGGGCCCCCCATTCTCTATCAGGTGAGCTCAGAGGTCAGACCCCCATTTCCAGGCACAAGCAGACTGCCTTTTGGGGGACACACCCTCTGGGCTCTGATAAGATCATGAACAAAGCAGCCTGTGATGGTTTTTGGGTGGTTCCACCTTGAGTAGGGGCACACACCCTAATCTCTTCTCAGGGACAAAGACTGTAAAGGCCCTGACAACCTCGCCCTAGTGAAGGAAGCACTACATTCATTCATTTGCACTACCAACTGCTAGCCATGTGCAATCCTTTAGACTTAAGACCTGTAGATAAAAGAGTCCACGTGGAGACTCCTGAGGGAGTTCTTCAGTTCTTTCCCCCTTCCAGAAGCTCTGGTGCTTTTCACTTCTTCTGTATTCCTTTCTAACTTCTAATAAAAGTCCTATCTTACCACTGATCTGTGGTCCATGGGTTCATTCTTCAAATCCCCAAGACCAAGGACCTACTGAAGAGCGAAATTCTGGAATCAATTTCTTAATAATAAATTTTTTATTGTTTGAAAATACAATTGAAATAAAACAAATAATTCCAGAAACACAAAATGAGTCTGTGATTAAGGCTAAAACTGACTAGGAAATCACATTTCTTGTTTTAACGTATGGTATAGTGTTGACTGGATCACCTTCAAACATGTTGGCTACAACTAAAACTAGTGAACCCTGACTTTCCTCCCAAGAAAAAGCTATCTTTCTAAGCATTCTCCTGTGAAATTTGCTTACAGCAAGAGAAAAGAAAAGCAAAAATGATTTACCAACTGAATAAGCTTAGGCAATTTTATTGTATGTGCATTCTTGATGCTTAATACAACAATGGATCACCTCTTTGCTTGGAGTTAAGGATAGATTTTTCATAATACAGCCTCATAAACAAAGAGGCAAAAGAAGGATTAAAAAAAAAAAGAAGAAGAAGAAAGAAAACCTAATCGTCACTCTTCACTCTCATGTATCTTTTCTGTGCCTTCAGCTCCAGTTCCCTTAAAAGAAGATTTTCATGGACAATAGATATATGCATACAAGATATAATAAAAAATAAAACTTGATCATTAGAACAGACGTGACACTTACGTGATGAAAGCAGAGAAAACTGTATCTTTAGCATTAAGGTAAAAAAGATTCAAAATACTGTTTGCCTGATCCCCCCAAATAATTCTTAAATAGGTTTTGCCAGATACTTAAAACTCTTTTCCATAGTGGAGTGGATCCATATCATGAAATGACAGTCATAGATCATCGTTCAACATTGTGATTGTCATAACAATAATAGCTGTGTGCCCTTGAGTTTCTCTCCTGCGGCAAAATCATTGACTAAAGTTTCTACAATCCAAATCCCTCTATAAATGCACTGATATTTCTGTGCATTGGTATTAAAAGCTAAATTAAGTCAATTAAGAAATGCATCTTGATTTATTTCTTAAGTGGCACTGAATGCTATTTTTTGACATTCATACTCTATGTAGGGTGTTAGGTCAGTGGTCTCCAAAAGGAGTGTGTGTGTGCACTCCTGAGAATGTACAAAGAGATTCATTAGGTTAAAGAAGTCAAATGTTAGAAGTTCTACTTCTATTCATTGTTTTAATTTAAAAGTAAGAAGAAAAACTAAGCTTTGCTGATAGGTGACGTGGACTAATGCTGGTTCCCTTTTTTTGTGGTGTTGCACAGTCCTGTCTTGTGCACAGGATGAAGGAAGCCTGAGGGAAAGGCTGAGGCCACGGAGAGTAAAGGCTGACAGGGGAGCAGAGCTCCCTGCCCCACTGTCACTGCACAGGCTTCATGCTTGCTCTCAGCAAATAGCAGTTTCCTGCAGTTTACACAGATGGGCCTGCTTAAGTGAGTTGATAGATTACATTGTCTCATTTTAATTAAACTAACCCTCACAAAAAAAGCACAATAGCTTTAAAAAAGTTATTCAAAACTATTGAGGAGAACTCTAATAGGACAAGCACAGGAAAATACAGTAGGACAAGTTTTCACCCACACTATATAGCAGGAGCTGTGATGCTCTAAGCAAATCTGACAAGAAAAATCAAGAAAACTATGCAGTATAGATTTATGTCCAATATCATTAATGACAAACCTTGCCCCAGTAAGGTTTTGTGCTTGGAATATTAGCTAAGAATTAAAGTGCACTTAAGTAATTTTTTAAATACAGTATTTTTTCAACACAACGGAGAGTGCAATTTAAAGTGTGAAGATCATCGTTCAACTGAGACACTTGCCAACTGCGTTGGACTAAGTTAAACATTTTCATAATGTTAAATAATAAAATCAATTATTTCTATATTCCCTAAATTGATGGCATATACTAATATTTGCTTAGATTGGTCAATTCTATTAATATTATAGAGAAAAATGTAATTAAAGTGCACAGGGCCAAATTTAACACTAATTTGAGCATTGAGAATTTGAAATAATAAAATATTAATTTACTTTAGGTGGAAATTTTTAGGTAATTCTCTCTTCAAAAAATGAAATAGAGACTCTAATAATTCCAAGGCTGGCAAGATGAAGTTACACTTTTATCATTTTCTAGTTATGTCACATCTTTGTTTACAGATGGGGGAAGACTTCTGAGCGATTTTGGTAACTACTGGGCTATTTTAACACTAACATCTAATATAATAAAAATTAAGTTTTACAACTGCAACCATATCAACCAAAGTTCCTCAAATGATGATTCTAATCACGGTTTCTAAAAAATTGTGTCTGGCATTCCACACATTGTTTAACCATGACAAAATGCTTTGAAGGCAGCAAAATGAGTGCCCTCACAGACAATCTTGTTAGTTTCGAAGGCCACATCTTTTGAAATGCTAAAGAAACGCTCCCAAAACAAAATGTAGCATTAAGGCAAGATATAGTATCAATACAACAGTTACATATTTGACTATTTTAAAAAACGTGTTCTCCATATTTTCATTTATTCTCCAATATATTTCATGTATTACATTATTATATTTTTATTCTATTCGTACTTCATTTAATCAATTAGGGAACTAGTACAATATTTAATCACACAAGGTCTTCAAAAATATTTTCCTTGTGCAAAATATGGCTTTTTTATAATACTCAAATGTAAATAACCTTTTCACATGTGATTTTTAGAGCAGAGTTACAAATTATATTTAATTGATCGGGGCTGTGCAGTAAAATTTATCACAAGCTATGGATCCATCAGTTGAATGATGGGAATTTATGGCCTAGTTAATCTGGACAAATATTAAAAAGTTGGACATGGCTAATTCAGCACTTAGAAATAAACATACCCATTTCTGCCTGCCAATTTATGTTTCAATGATTGTTTTAAAAATGTCCCGGAATTACCCTCAAGGTAGCATGTATTAATTATAATCCCACCTCCAATTTTTAACCACATCTTTGTTTATTATGCCAAAAGTGAAAACAGAAAATAGCAATTTACCAATTATTGAATTAAATTATTGCTTATATTGGGAGGCCAAGGTAGGTGAATCACCTGAGCTCACGAGTTTGAGACTAACTTGAACAAGAGTGAGACCCCTTCTCTAAAAAAGAGTTGGGCTTTGTGGCGGGCGCCTGTAGTCCAAGCTACTCTGAAGGCTAAGGCAAGAGAATTGCTTAAGCCCAAGTGTTTGAGGTTGCTGACAGCTGTGACGCCATGGCATTCTACAGAATGCGACAAAGCAAGACTCTCAAAAAAATATTGCTTATA
Source organism: Loris lydekkerianus (assembly GCA_963574355.1). Lineage (NCBI taxonomy): Eukaryota > Metazoa > Chordata > Mammalia > Primates > Lorisidae > Loris > Loris lydekkerianus. The sequence goes on along the minus strand of CAUYPK010104321.1, from coordinate 9,309 downwards.
AATTGTCTTTAATAACAGTATTCTTGAGCTTTTGACATATCGGACACATCAAAAAGGAAACAAGGTTGTCAATATTTTTGTGTGATTACTGGTAGGAGGTAATAAGGTTTATACATGTATTAGCAAACATTTTTTCTTATTAATTTAATGAGTTTGAGATCTCAGATAAATAAGTGTGTGATTACTGGTAGGAGGTAATAAGGTTTATACATGTATGAGCAAACATTTTTTCTTATTAATTTAATGAGTTTGAGATCTCAGATAAATAAGTTTTCTAATTTTTCTGATGTAAATCTGTAAAGTATTACTTCATTCAAATATAAGGTAACACTTAATTCAAACATAAGGTCACACTTCATTTAAAACTTGAGATAAATATTTTCACCAAAATCATTTCTGGAAAGATTATTTTCACGAGTTTAATTATTTTATTTATGGGTAGTCTTCAACCATCAAGGATTTGTCCAAGTCAGCACGCATATATCGTAAAGGCAATGGATCCGACACAGAATGTCTCTTCTCTTCTTTGCCACACTGTGATATTTAAATACAAAGGAACTGCAATTAAACCTTGTCAAAACATTTTATTTTGCTACTTCGGCATGTTCTCTTATATTAGGAATAATTTTCCCTACAAAATGAGTTTGTTTAATTTCCTACTCACTCTGAATAATAAAATTTAAAAGATGCTCAAACCAAAGAAAACGTATTTGGTTTCTCTCATAAACAGAGGTCATACAGACGCATCTACCTTTTTCTAATTTCTATGTCCCTAACGACTAGAACAATGCTTGGCTGGTGGTTAGTACTCAATAACCACTTCTTGACAAACCAAACAAATTATTTCCACAAGCAAATCTGACAGTTACATGATCTTGGAAAACTCACACTTGTTCCACTCCACCTATTTTTAAAATTATAAAATGTCTTCAATGGAGTATTTTTTTATTTTAACAGGGATTCATATACACTATGCAAAATTTAAAGAGCATGAACTAAGGAACATTATTCTCATCTATAATATTATTTTTGAGTGTACACTTTTAATGATTTGCCTCTGTATTTATTTTTCCTTTTTGATTGCCACTATATTTTTTTCTCTTGAATTTTAGATGTATTCTTTTATCCATTAAAAAAAAAAGTTGTACTTTCTACTGTCTGAAGAAAATTATGTTCACAAAAGCTTGTCTAAATCAATAGATTTGTCCTAAAGCTTTGCTTCCTCAGCTGTACTGGCAGAGCCTCATGTACACACACAGGCATGTGATGTGCGGGCACGCACACAATGTGCTGCCCATCAAAGCAGGACAGTTTTGTGTAATGTATGCCACCAATTGAGAAAGACTAGTACTAAAAAATTCTATTGCCTTCCAGGACTTGGAAGAAAACACATTTAAGGATAGCTATGCTTCTAAACAAGTCATTGGCTGGCATGAAAAAAGATTTTTAAAAAATGTTTTCTAGCTATCTTTAAGCTAGTTTTACATTCATGTTCCTTAATTTAGTTTTGTTCTATGTTCACATTTAACGATGTATGAAGTCTTAGCTAGCAAAAAAAATTTTAATTTGCCTTACTGTTTTTTCACCTACTCAGAAAAAGCTATTCGATATGTGTCAATATTGCAAATGAAAAGCCTCACTCCGTAATTTAAAGGTGCATTTAACTGGTATTTGATAAATGTAGTACATGTAAAATTCTAAGCAGGTCTGATCTGACAGAATTTCTAAGAAAATATGTAAATGCATTAATAATAATATTTAAATGAATGATGATGCCTTTCCAGATGAAGAAAATGAGTTTGAGAGGGCAAAAATGAATTGCCAACTTTCTTTTTTTTTGTTGGTTCAGGTTCATTGAGGGTACAAAGAAATAGGTTAGGTACAGTCACTTGTAGTTGTGTCCTGGCCCCAAGAGGCGTGTCATACCCCGTAACCCCCATCCCCTTCCCTGCTCCCCTCTCTCTTCTCCCTCATTTCCCTGACCCCCTCACTTGAACTGCTTTGAGTTTTTCACTTATATGGGTTTGAAATGGATCATCTATTGGCTTCTTATTAGAACCGAGTGCATTGGATTCTTGCTTCTTCGTTTTTTTGTGATAATTTACCTTATATACTCGAGTATAAGCCGAGTTTTTTTGGCACAAAATTTGTGCCGAAAAACCCGAACTCGGCACAAATTTTGTGCCCCAAAAGCTCGGCTTATACTCGAGTATATAGGTACTTAGAGGAATAAACTAGATCATTTGCACTACACTGTTTATCGCAGTTCAATTTACAATTGCCAAAGTGGGACTTGTCAGCTTCCCACAGAAGCAAGAGGTTGAAGTGTGTTTTGAAAAAGTCTGTCACCAATGCTGATATTTTGTTTATTCAAGCCATACAGCCTTACACATAGTGATACTCTGTCAAATAAAACTCCCAAAAATAGATAGCTCTGGCTATTTCAAGTCCTACGTTAGTTTAACATGTGAAAACACTGATGCTCTGATTTACTAGATGAATGAATATATCTAAGATAATTCTCATTAGTTACAACAGTTCTGTACTAAAAATTGTACTAAGGGCAAAGAAGTCTTTAAAAATACATTGACTTTTCTGAAAAGTTATTGAAAAGACTGATCACTTACACTGACACCACCACCACATTCTGTTTCAACAATATTTATATAGGCCTAAGTATTTTTTTCTACATTTATCTTCTTTTTTATTATTATTTTTATTAAATGATAACTTTGTACATTGATGCATTTATGGGTTCAGGGTACTGCTTCGATATACAATGAATGCTTACATCCATCACAATTATACACATTTCTTAATAGTTTTGAAATGTACCATTGCATCATGCACATTAGGTGAGGTCCCACCAAATACCCTTCCTCCTCCCATATCCCTGCTCCCCTCCCCTCTCTCTCCTCTTCCCATCTACTTTCTGGACTATAGTTATGTTTTGCCATTCATATGAGTCTTTAGGTGATTATATATTTATTTCATAGTAGTATTGAGTACAATGGATACTTTCCCCCCCCCATTCTTGAGATACTTTACTAAGTAGAATATGTTCCAGCTCCATTCAGATAAACGTGAAAGATGTAAAGTCTCCATCTTTTTTATGGCTGCATAGTATTACCTGGTGACATATACCACCATTTGTTAATCCATTCATGGGTCAATGGACACTAGGGCTGATTCCATGTCTTGGCTATTATGAATTGGGCTACAATAAACATTCTGGTGCAAATGTCTTTGTTGTAAATTAATTCTTGATCATCTGGGTATATGCCTAGTAGAGGAATTGCAAGATCAAACGGTAGGTCTACTTTTAGTTCCTTGAGTGTTCCTTGAGAAGTTCCAAACTTCTTTCCAGAAAGGTCATATTAGCTTGCATACCCACCAGCAGTGTATAAGCATTCCCTTCTCTCCACATCCACGCCAGTATCTGTAGTTTTGGGATTTTGTGATATGGGCTAATCTTACTGGAGTTAGATGGCACCTCAAAGTGGTTTTGATTTGCATTTCTCTGATGATTAAGGATAATGAGCATTTTTTCATGTGTTTGTAGGCCATGCACCTGCCTTCATCAGAGAAGTTTCTATTCAAATATCTTGCCCACATAGATTTTGGGTTATTTGTTCTTTTCTTATTGATTAGTTTGAGTTCTCTGTAGATTCTAGTTATCAGACCTTTGTCAGCAGCATAACATGCAAAAATCTTCTCCCATTCTGAAGGTTGTCTGTTTCCTTTACTTACTGTGCTCTCGGCTGTGCAAAAGATTTTTAGTTTGATCAGATCCCAGTAATGTATTTTTAGTGTTGCTTCAATTGCCCGGGGGGTCCTCTTCATAAAATATTTCCCCAGGCCGATTTCTTCAAGTGTTTTCCCTGCACTCTCTTCTAGTATTTTTATCATTTCCTGTCTTAAGTTTAAATCTTTTATCCAGTGAGAATCAATTTTTGTTAATGGTGAAGGGTGGGGATCCAATTTCACTCTTTTACAGGTTGCCAGCCAGTTCACCTAGCACCATTTGTTAAATAGGGAGTCTTTTCCCCACTGAATATTGTTATTAGGCTTGTCAAAGATCAAATGGTGATAAGTAGCTGGGTTCATCTCTTGGTTCTCTATTCTGTTCCATACATCTAACTTTCTGTTTTTGTGCCAGTACCATGCTGTTTTGATCACCATCGATTTATAGCACAGCCTGAAGTATAGTAATGTGATACCTCCTGATTTGTTCTTATTTATTAGTAATATATTTGCTATTCAAGGTTTTTTCTGATTTCATATAAAACAAAGTATTATTTTTTCAAGTTCTTTAAAGTATGACAATGGTGCTTTAATAAGGATTGCATTAAATCTGTAGATTGCTTTGGGTAGTATGAACATTTTAACAATGTTGATTCTTCCTAGCCATGAGAATGGTATGTTTTTGCATTTGTTAACATCTTCAGCTATTTCTTTTCTCATAGTTTCATAGTTATCTTCATAGAGATCTTTCACATCCTCTGTTACATAAATTCCCAGATATTTCATTTTCTTTGGCACTATTATAAAAGGAATAGAGTCCTTGACTATATTTTCAGCCTGACTATTGTTGGCATATATAAAAGCTACTGACTTGTAAGTATTAATTTTTATCCTGAGATGCTGCTGCATTCCTTGATCACTTCTAAGAGTTTTGAAGTTGAGTCCCTGGGATTTTCCAGTTATAAGATCATATCATCTATGAAGAGTGTGAGTTTGATCTCCTTTGATCCTATTTGGGTACCCTTGATTGCCTTCTCTTGCCTCATTGTGATGGCTAAGACTTCCATTACTATGTTAAATAGCCAGTGGGCATTCCTTGCCTGGTTCCTGATCTGACTGGAAATGTTTTCAATTTTACCCATTCAATACAATATTGGCCATGGGTTTGCTGTAGATGACCTCTATCAGTTTAACAAATGTCTCTTCTATGCCTATTTTCTTAAATGTTCTGATCATTAAAGGATATTAGCAAAGCCTAGATATTATCAAAGGCTTTTTCTGTGTCAATTGAGAGAATCATATGGTCTTTTTTTTTTATTCTATTGATGTGATGTATTATATTTATAGATTTGCATATTTTGAACAATCCTGGAACCCTGGAATAAAACCAACTTGATCATAGTGTGTAATTTTCTTGATGAGCTGTTGAATTTGGTTTGCTAGGATCTTATTGAATATTTTTGCATTAATATTTATTAATGATATTGGTCTATAATTTTCTTTCTTCATTGGATCCTTTCCTGGTTTGGGTATCAGGGTGATATTAGCTTCATAGAATTTGTTGGGAAGTATTCCTTCTTTTTCTATGCTTTGGAAAACATTGTATAATACAGGTACTAGTTCCTCTTGAAAGGTTTGATAGAATTTGGATGTGAAGCCAGGTGGTCCCAGACTTTTCTTTTTTGGGAGATTTCATATTGTTGATACTATTTCAGTGGTTGATATAGGTCTACTCAAGATTTCTAATTCTTTCTGGTTGCAACTAGGAAGGTGGTGTGCTTCTAGGTATTGATCCATTTCCTTCAGATTTTCATATTTCTGGGAATAAAGATTTTTGTAGTAATCATTGAAGATTTTTAGAATTTCTGAAGTGTCTATTGTTATTTTTCCTTTATTGTTTCTGATAGAAGATGTTAGAGATTTTACTTTTCTGTTTCTGGTTAGGGTGGCCAAAGGTTTATCAATTTTGTTAATCTTTTGGAAAAACCAACTTTTTGTTTCATTGATCTTCTGAATGATTCTCTTCTTTCATTTTCATTTAATTCTGCTCTAACTTTGGTTATTTCTTTTCTTCTGCTGGGTTTGGGGTTGGAATGTTCTTCCTTTTCCAGTTGCTTGAGATGATACATTAAGTTATTGGCTTCTTCTCTTTCTGTGTTCTTGATGAAGGCTTCCAATGCTATAAATTTCCCTCTTAAGACTGACTTTGTAGTATGCCACAGGTTTTGATAATTTGTGTCTTCATTATCATTTTGTTCCAAAAATTTGGTGATTTTCTTTTTAATCTCATCTTTGACCCAGCTATCATTCAGCCTAAGATTATTTAGTTTCCATGACTTTGTTTGAGAATGAAGATTCCTGTTGCTGTTGAGTTCAACTTTTATTCCATGGTGGTCTGAGAAGATACAAAGAATAATTTCTATACTTTCAAGTTTGCTGAGGTTAGAGTTGTGTCCTAGGATACAATCTATTTTGGAGGATGACACATGGGCTGATGAGAAGAAGGTATATTCGGTTTTATTAGGGTGAAATGTTCTAGAGAGGTCTGTAAATTACATTTGTTCTAGGGTCAGGTTTAAGTCTAATATTTCTTTGTTTAATTTATTCTTGGAAAATCTATCCAAAACTGTCAAATGGGTGTTAAAATCTCCAACTATAATACTGCAGGAAGATATCAAGTTGTTCATATCCATTAGGATCTGCTTTATGAATGAGGAATATTCTGGTAGGGTGCATAAATGTTCATTATCAAAATCTCTGTCATGTTGGGTGTTACCCATGACAAATATGTAGTGACTTCCTCATCTTTCTTTATCTTTATTGGTTTAAAGCCGATTGTATCTGCTACTAAAATTGCAACCCCTGCTTTTTTCTGATTTCCATTTGCCTGTATCATACAAGTCCATCCCTTCACCATGAGTCTATTTTTATCCTTTAAGATAAGTGAGGTTCTTGTATATAACAGATATCTGGTCTGAGTTTCTGTATCCAGTCAGCCAGCCTGTGCCTCTTTAGAGGACAATTTAAACCATTCACGTTAATTGAGAGAACTGGTAAGCCTGGTTGTGTTTTGGGTGTCATATTCTTCAGATGTCCAGTGGAAATTTTTAATTCTTTCACCACTGTGGAAGTTGGGTTTTGTTTAAAAATTTCTGAGTGAGTTTACTTTGGAGGTAGAGCTGGTCATTGTGAGGATAGGTCTGAGAATATCTTGGAGAACTAGTTTAGTTATGGAAAATTTCTTCAACATGTCTATGTCATTAAAGTATTTGATTTCTCCATCATAAATGAAACTCAGTTTAGCTGGATACAGGATCCTGGGCTGGAAGTTGTTTTGTTTTAGGAGATTGAAGGTTGATGACTATCTTCTTCTGGTTTGAAGTGTTTTGGCTGAGAGATCTGCAGTCATTCTATTATTTCTCCCTTTGTAGGTGATGCTTTTCTTACGTCTGGCTGCATGCAGAATTTTCTCCTTCATCTTAACTTTGGAAAAATTAATCACAATGTGTCTAGGAGATGCTTTATTTGGATTGAGTCTTCTTGGGGGTCTGAAACTGTCTGCTATCTGAAGTTTTGTATCTCTTGCAATGCTTGGGAAATTCTCCTCCAAAATCTCTTGGAGCAAAGCACTTGTATCTTTAGGACCATCCTCTTCTCCTTCAGGAATTCCTGCAAGACGAAGGCTTGATCTTTTGGTGTGATCCCACAATCTTCCAGGAAAAGATCAGTTTTTACTCTTAATTTGTCTGCCTCTTTGAGTGTTTGGGAACATTCAAAATCTTTGTCTTCATTTTCAGAGATCCTTTGTTCTGCCTGGTCAACTCTATTACTGAGAGATTCTATGTATTTTGTGGAGCTCCTCAACTAACTTTTTTGTTTTCTTGAGCTCTGCTATCTCTTTTCATATTATGACCATATCTTTGGTGATTTGGGCTTTGAATTCATTAATTTCTTGTGACACTGTGAGAACTACTCTTTGAAATTCGATTTCTTTACTTCCATTCTTTTATCTTATTTGGAATCCATATTCTGAATTCAATTTCTGACATTGCTGCCATTTGTCTCTGCATGGCATCTTCAGTTGTATCTCCTTTGACATTTCTGGTTATTCATGTTGCCAGAATTCTTCTATTGGGTCTGCACCATCTTTATTTTCCACCATTTGGTTATTAGAACTGATAGGGTGAGATTGAATTGGGGTTTCCAGGTATTAGAGATAGCCCCTTCCCAAAGTGCTAGGCTTTGTAATTGTGGATTATCTCCTACAACCTTAAAAAGGCCTCTGTCAGAGTTTTGGCTGGAGACTCTGAGGACTTACTTGGTGAGAAAGCACTAGCAATCTCTCTTTTGATATCATCCAAACTCTACCCTATCTTAAGAAACCACAGTATTATGTTTAAATCTCGACTGTGAAGAGATGCAAACAACTGCAGCACCTAGCCCCCACCCTCAGTTCTTTCCGCTATAGAACTTCAAAAGTCAACCTCAAAATACCCCCGAGTGGATAGCCCCAGACACAGGTTCCAATTATATTGTCTCAGGTGGTGCAAACCCTGCTCAGCAGAGAGGGATTCAAGGGTCTCCAAAAGCATAATTGGAGCCAGGGATCCACACTCCCACCTGCTAGACTCAGTCCACACTGCTGTCCACTTCTCTGCTCATAGGCCCAGTTCATGCCAGAGGCCACACCCCTGCCTACCAGTCTCAGTTCACACCCAACTAGCCTCTGCTTGCCTGACCAGTTGGAGTTAGGGGACCATGACCCTGCCTGCCCATCTCAATCCACTGACTGGCATGCCTTTGCTCACAGCCTCTGTTAGAGTCAGGGCACCACACTCCATCTGCATGTCTTAGTCTTCACCCAGTAAGCCTCTGCTCACCAGTCCCGCTGAAGATGGGACCACACCCTAGCCCTCAGGTCTTGGTTCACACCCAACAAATCACTGCTCGAGGGTTCTGTTGGAATCAGGGGACCACGCCATGCTTGCAGGTCTCAGTCCATAGCTAGCAAGCCTCTGCTCACAGATCCAGCATGAGCTAAATTTATTTTCATAATCATTTAAACATAGTGCTTATTTAAAAATAATTAATTATTAATAATTAATTAATTTTCAGAGTGATTAAGTGATGTCCAAATACTTTGAATTTAATAAATATCTGTGTATCTTGATCAAGAACTTTATTTCTCCCCATTGAATTACAAATATTTAACTTAGTAGTTTGAGAATCCCTGACACTATATATATAACCTTCTGTTTATACTGATGAGAGGATTCATAGCTTCCAAATCAAATAGATTAGATCAGGGGTCCTCAAACTGCAGCCTGCGGCACATGAGGCAGTGTGACTGTATTTGTTCCCATTTTGTTTTTTTACTTCAAAATAAGATATGTGCAGTGTGCATAGGAATTTGTTCATAGTTTTTTTTTTTTTTAACTATAGTCCAGCCCTCCAATGGTCTGAGGGACAGTGAATTGGCCCCCTGTTTAAAAAGTTTGAGGATGCCCGGATTAGATAATCCAAAATTCCTAGAACCACAGATGATTCTCTTACAAAGATAATACA
>CAUYPK010104318.1:0-13178 GCA_963574355.1 Loris lydekkerianus | reverse complement strand
TATAGCTTTCACATGAAGGCTATAACCCAACTATACCACAAGACTATGGGGAAAGGGCCAAGTAAGGGGAAGGGAGGGGGGAGGTTTTGGTGGAGGGAGGGTAATGGGTGGGGCACATCTACGGTGCATGTTAGAAAGGGTACAGGCGATTGCACTAATGTACACAGCTATGATTTAAGAATAAAAAAAATAAGAAAAGAAATGTATTACCTTTGCTACTAAAAAAAAAAAGAAGTTGGCATAAAATTAATGAGATTGGGGCTTGAGAGACGGTTTATACTGGCAAGTAAACTTCTGAATTTTTCTTGATATAATTTGCCCTTTAGTAAAAACTTGTGCACAGAAATTAGCCACAACAAGCTGCAGTCCTAGGCCTCCTGACCTATCTTTGAACCCTTCCATTTAACACAGGTTACGCAGAAGTTGAGTTTCATAAACCAACTGGCGTATCTGAAGGAGGTCATTTTCCTTTTCTTCCCTCATTTTAACAAAATTTTCTATTCTTTTTTTTTTTTTGTATTAAATCATTGCTGTGTACATTAATGTGGTCATGGGGCACCATACGCTAGTTTCATAGATCATTTGACATATTTTCATCACACTTGTTAACATAGCCTTCCTGGCATTTTCTTAGTTATTGTGCTAAGACATTTACATTCCACATTTACTAAGTTTCACATATACCCTTGTAAGATGCACCGCAGGTGTAATCTCATCAATCCCCCTCCTTCTGTCCACCTTTCTCCTCCCTCTCCTCTCTTTCCCCCTTCCTTCTATTCTTAGGTTGTAACTGGGTTATAGCTTTCATGTAATTTTCTATTCTTAAGGCAATTTAGATTAATTTTGAAAAGAAGAGGCAATGGAGAAGATCTTTTAGAATACACCTCCAAATCAAAATTATAATCCCAAACAACAGATTCCTAGGAAAAGAACCAACTCAGAATAAACCAATAGTACAGGCATGGTGGCTCACACCTATCATTTTAGCACTCTGGGAGGCCAACTTGTATGGATTGCTTGAGCTCGGGAATAGAGACCACCCTGAACAAAAGTGAGACCCTCCACTACTAAAAATAGAGAAACTATCTGGGTATTGTGGTAGGCACTTATAGTCCCAGTGACTGGGGAGACTAAGGCAAAGAGGATCGCCTGAGCCCATGAGATTGAGGTGGCTGTGAGCTACGATGATGCTGTGGTGACACCGTGGCTACCCAGGGTGACACAGTGAGACTTTTTCTCAATTAAAAAAAAAAATTAAACCAATGACAGTCAATCAAAAACAGGAGATCCAGAGCTCAGGAAGACTCACCAGTGTGGCTGGAGGAGAAGCTTGGAGTAGGTGAGAGGTTGCTCTGAAACATGAATGAACAAAAGTAGAGTCCATGTTCTGTGTGGACAACATGGCCTTTATATACTTGGGTGCAATTGGGCTGAGTTCAAAAAAGCACATGGGTTAAGGTGGGTGGGGATATAAGAGTTCAGAGGAGTAAAGATTGGCTCATGCTGGTAATTGTCCTGTTCTTGGGATGCATATACAAGAAAGAATTTATTGAAGGACAAATAGTGGCTTTCTAGTGTGGGGATGGTGTAAGGGTTTTGAGCTGCTTGTTTAGCTTCTATATTGGCTTTTTGATTGTCTTTGGAAATTGGATCTGTTTTATTTTGGTGGCCTTTACAGTGGATGATGCCTACTTCCTTTGGGAGTGTGGTTGCAGGTAGGAGATTTTTAATGAGTGTGGAGTTGATAATAGAGGAGCCTTGGGTGGTGATGAATTCTCTTTCTTTTCATATGGCTGCATGGTGATGGATTATGGAGTGGCCTCATGTGAGTTGTAAGGCTTTAGTGATGGCTAAGAGTTCTGCCTGCTGTGAGGAGTTGCTGGAAGGCAGAGTAATGGAGGTGATAATGCAGAAAGAAGACAGAATATCAAAGATTACCTTGGCAATGGAGTGAGCATTGGGCTTAGAAGAACTTCTGTTGATAAACCAGGTGTCTTCAGGGTTAGATAAAGGAAAAAGGGAGATGTTAGGAAATGGGTGTAGTGTTACCATGACTAAAGGCCAGCAAGCATGGAATGAGTTCTGGGAAGTATGAGGGTCATGTGAGTGGAGGGCAGCTAATAAAGCTGAGGGGTTATGTGCCAGGCCAGGGAGAAAGTGAAGGTCTGGGTTTTCTGTAAAGAGGATCAGGAGCTAGAGTAAGCAAGGTGTTGAAATTAAAGATGATAAGTGTTGGTGATTTAAAAGGGATGGAATGTTAAAAGGAGTAAGTAGATATGTTGGAGCATGGCATGTAATTTTCAGGGCCTCCAGGAAAAGGAAGGATGTGGCTGCCACTGCTCAGGGGGTCAGCCTAAAGCTGTGAATTCTATTTTGAAAGGAATGCTATTGGGATGTGATTATTGTGAGGCTGCTTTGGTTAACAAAGGTGTTAAGCCTGAGGCTTGGAGGTAAAAGCCCAACCTCAGTGACACAACTATGTGGCTGTTTAAGCCTGGGTCCTTTGGAGCAGAAAACTCCACTCCCCAGAGATATCACCCAGAGGCTGATGCATGCAAGTCATGTAATCAATAAGCTGAACAGCCTCCAGACTATGGTTAAGTGAGATAATAATTTTCTGCCTCCCAGGTCATTATGAGTTTCTAAAGATCCAAAAGAACAATCTACTCCTTGTTTAATGTGGTCTTGTGACTTATTGGCTCACAAGCAAAGCAGCTGACGTATGTTTCATGTGATAGAGAAATGTATATCAGTTAATCAGTAGATTAGCAGGCACCAAGAAAAGGTTAATCAAGTTTTACAATATGTTTTGTAAAGTTATTGTGTGATTATAGAATAACAGTGTGTACATGACTAGCTGGCTATTTAAGCTGGCTGGAAATAAAGAATATCGCTATTTGCCACTATGAGCTTATAGTCATTTCTTGCTTCCATACCATTTCAGGAGTGGGCTTGCACCTGTGACGACAGCCACTTCACAATCCCTCATGCAACACTAATTATCAGTTTAGCCAAGTGAATAATTAACTTCATAGTAAACTGTCATCTTGTTTTGTGAAAAGTGGTTTTTTGAGAGTAAGAAAAATTAGATAGAAAGGAAAATGACATTGTGTAAGAAAGGATCTTGTGTGGTAATATTTTTCCTGAAATAGAATGGTTATTTAAGAAAAGGAAAGGCAGGTCCAACCAAAAAGTTTAGAATGTAAATTGTCTGTACACATTGAATAAGTCCCATAAAAGGAAATTTGTGAAGGAATTTGCATGTGATCTGGTTGACTATGTATTGCCTTTAGTAACTTTTGGCTTGTAACCCTGTTTGAACAAATGTTTTAAGCCTTTGATATTTGACAAACCTTCCAAAATCAAAATTCTAAATTTGGCATTTTTGAAATATTAAGACCACTGAAAATCTGAGGAAGACATGTTAGGCTTATTTGGTATGTTAAAAATGTATAGAAAATATTGTCAAATATGAAATGGTGGTTCATTTTCTGTGTATTTTATATATTTCTAATATTATAAAATATTGGTCTATCTTAGTGTATGTTGTCAGTAATAATTTTACTTCATCTCAGAAAGTGTTTTTGTAACCGGATAAGTCCAAAGGTTGTCTGTCCTTTATAGAAAGTAGTATAAAAGGCTGGAACATTCTCTTGAATTCAAATTTCCAATGACTTTGGAGATTAAATACTATCAGACTAGAAGCAAATTTCCAGGAATTTAACTAGAAAGCTGTCATGTCTATGAGTATTGCTAACCTAACTTCAAACAGAACAGAAATCAATTGCATGGAATTGAGCTGATTTGTTTGAAATATTGCTGATTCTTTCTGTGTTCTGTTTTCCAGATGTCATGAAAACCATTATATATCTTTTATGCTATTTGTAGCTTTCAGCAGTGTATATACTTATAAGCAAAATTGAAAACATTTATATATTTTTTTCTCTCTCCTTGATTTCTCCAGAATGTGAAAACCATTTGTAAGTATTCTTAATTTCTGACAATACAGTTATTTGCATAAGTTCAATAAGAATCTGTTTTGTTCTATAGGACACAATGAAAGGCACTGGTTATTTGACCAAGGCTTTCACTGAAATAGCATTTTCAGAGGTGTCCAGACTGCATTAAGGAATTAAGGTTGACTTTATAAGGCCTATTTAAAAATCCTCTTGGAAAGACTGGGCATATACTTCATCAATAACATTTCCTCATCAATAGTGAGTAAGAACGTCACTTTCTGACAGGTCTGGGAACCACAATTTGCATTGGGACCTCAAGAGAAGAGGAATTTACCCAATGCATACAGGTATCTAATGGTACAGGTGAAACCTGGGCTCATGAAAGGCTTTCAAGTCTAACCCATTTTCCTTATAAAAGGTTCCAGCAAAGACAATTTTAAAAGGAAGAAAAGCCTAGATAGCTAATAATTATTCTTGCACTTTATGCAAAGAATCAGACCCAATATACTGAAAGTACAGTTTATTTTGGCAATTAAATTAGTTCTGCTATAATTTGTCCTTAGTAAAGTGAGAAATTAAAGATAGAAAAATGGGGCGGTGCTGCCTGTGGCTCAGTGGGTAGGGTGCCGGCCCCATATTCCAAGGGTGGTGGGTTCAAACCCAGCCCAGGCAAAAAATAAATAAATAAATAAATAAATAAATAAATAAATAAATACTTAAAAAAAAAAATAGCCAGGCATTGTGGCAGGCGCCTGTAGTCCCAGCTACTCTGGAAGGTGAGGCAAGATAATTGCGTAAGCACAAGGGTTGGAGGTTGCTATGAGCTGTCATGGTACACCACTCTACTGAGGGTGATAATGTGAGACTCTGTCTGGAAAAAAAAAGACATAGAAAAATGGTTCAAAAGGAAAAACTGCATTCTACCTGTATTAGATTCCAGCCTTGTCTGCAATGCCAGCTCATAAAATGAGACATAGCTATTTAAGTAAACTGGCCTGTTAAATGGAACTAAGGGACTGGCCAAAGAATATAGAATTATATATAGTGATTATATTTGCTCTGAAGCCTTAAGGCTCAACAAAGGTCACCTGTTGGCTACACTGGAAAAAAATTGTGCAGCATTAAATGATATCTGCTGTGTCTATATAGATACCTCAGGAAAAATTGGAACCTGAATAAAAATTTCCTAGTAACTGATGTGGTTACTACATGGCCTGATAAGTGACTGCACAATCAACTGATGTTCAGGAATATTTACTTGAAATGCCCAGAACTTTGGATCAGTTCTGTAGAGACTCATAAAACTAGGTATTATCTTAAGAACTGTGCTAAGACTGTACTGTAAATAATAATACTAATGTTCTCATTATGTGAAACTTGGCCTTGAAATCCAGAACTTGTAATATTTGTAGGTGCTTATTGTAGGATAATATTTAAAAATAAACATATCCTACATAAAGCACACAAAGTAAATTCAGTGTGAGTTTAAAATGACTTGCTTTTCTTCCAGAAGCTTAAGAAATCTGTACCCCCCCCTGGGTTACTCACAGAGATAGGCTTTTTTGGAGTTGTAAAAATTCCTTAGGCCTTTTTCTCTGAAGCTGTATACCCCGTGAAGCCTGAGATCAAAGAGCATGCCATTCTTCCTCAGAGATATGGGCCAGAGGGTTGACTTATGTTAACAACATATTGTCAGAGGTCTATAGATATTCTGCCCTGAAGGAAGGACACAGTCATTACTTCATACTGAGTAAACTGAGTGAATCCTTGAAGATATTCAATTCCCCTGTGGCTAATTTGGTCTTTGTGATGTTCCTTTAGATACCTGCTCAGAAATTAGTCACTGTTTAGAAGAAGAAATTTACTACAAAGGTGATTGTATAGATATTATAACAAAATATTTCCTTTCAAGTTAAATTTCAGATATGTAAAAAAGAAGATAAGATGATGATGAAACTAATAGATAATAGAATAAGTGTGTACGTGACTGAAAAAGTATAAAACCTAAACTTGGAATAAAGAACTTTGCTATATGCCATCTCACTGTGTATAGTCTGTTTCTTGACTTAATAATTACAGGAGCGAGTTTACTACCATGGCAAAGCTGCTGTTCGTTCTTGTCTCCGGTCACGCAACACTTACAAATAGTTTCATTCTCTTGCCCTGGACACAACCTTGACCGCATCCCCATCAGTGAAGGAAATTCAGAAAGCCACAAACATATGAAACTTGGTTGAGGTCATATAGAAGCCCAGTGAAAGCCCTGAGGATGTCTGAGAAAGATTGTGTGAAGGGGAGAAGGGCAAGATGAATGACTGGAGCAAGCTTTTGACAGAAGATCCCATCCAGAGGGAAAGATAATGACCATAAAGTACCTAATAAAGCTTAAGACTGGGAGCTGAGCTGAGAGAGAATAGATAACTGCACATCACCTCTGCTGAGGCAAGCTGTGGCTCCAAGAAAGCAAATTTCAGGTACAAAACTCATCTCAAAGAAAAAGAGTGTCTTTCCCCTCCCCCAAGAGAGGTTTTTTTGTTTGTTTGTTTGTTTGTTTTGTTTTGTTTTGTTTTGTTTTGTTTTGTTTTGTGTTGCTCACTGTGGGTTTTCTACAGGTGAGAAGTGAACCGAGAACCTCTTGTATCACCCCATGGGAGAGAGTAGCTGGAAGTGGGGACTACTTCTCCAGAAGGATCCTGTTGTGACCCTGAGCACTCTCTTGTCAGGCATGAAAGCTGAACTAACATTTTCCCTGTCATTTTGGATTTCCAGTCCAACCTTCCCCTCTTGCCTGATGGTCCAGAAGCCCAACTTCTGCAGAGACCAAAATGTCTGCAGTTCATTAACAGGACCAGGCACCGCAAAGGCAGTGGTAGAAAAGTTGCACTGTAACAGTGAGCCCAGCAATAGTGCAGAAAGACCAAGGGAGAGGGATGCTGTTGGTTTTGGCTCTGTGAAAGTGAAAAGCAGTTGTAGGAGAAGGCTTGCCAGTTGTGTGCCTCACCCTGCCAGAGCCACACTGCTCCCCACCCTGTCAGAGCCCAGCATCCCATGCCCTTTCTGAGCTGCATGCCCTGTGCCCTGCCTGGCTAGAGCCTCATGTCTCACCCTGCCAGAAATACCATGCATTCCACCCCACCTGAGTTGCCATGTGTCCCACCCTGCCAGAGTTGCCTTGCACCTCCTAAACCACTCCTGGAGCTGCCACTTCAGCCACCTCTCTGGCTGTGTGAGCTGCCTTGGAGTCACAGGGACACCTCCAATGAAGATTCAGCAACAGTAGAGCAATCCTTCCCGGGTCTAATTTTGGAGAAACACCTCCCCAACTATGAGGACTGCCAGAGGAAGCCAGACCTTACTCTATAGGGATACTAGTGCTGCAGAGTGGCTGGGGCAAAGACCTGGTGACTGAGGAAAAACATCATTTGCTGACTTGTTATCAGATTGAACTAAGGTGGAACACTCCTCAGGTTCCCTTGAGTACCCAAGGCAGGCAGGCTTAAGCTCCCTTAGCCGGCTGGTGGCAGAGGGTGGTGGCTGGGCCGAGGTGTCATTGACCTCCCTTTGACTTTGGTAGGTGCAAAGTCCTGGCACATCTGCTTATTGGAGAGAACAGGACCACAGTCCTGTGGGGTTATCAGTGACTGGGCGTGAAAGAGGTGCAAGGTGGGGAAAGAGACACCAGCCTCCTTGATTCAGCTGTGCTACTAGTGAGGCCTTTCTGACTCCACAGAGCACCAGAGTGAGCCACACTTAAGCAGCCAGTAGACCTCTGTTATCTAGTTGCTGGAGACTCTTTGAACTTTTCCACTTGAGAGTTTGTATTGACAGGGTCAATTGCTTTAGAACTCCTGACCTGGGCCAATAACCCAAGGACCCTCCAGAGTGATGCCCTAGTTGCATGGAAGTGGGAGTAGTTGATATTCCTCTTCCAATTGTTGCCCATGGTGGGAAGGGTGTCTTAGTTGCTTGTATTTCTCCATAGCTGAGACTTCAACCCACAATACTGATCCACTAGGATTAGACAAAGACCAGCTGTATTCAAGACAGAGCCACCTAACCCCACCACACCAAGCAGGTCCCCAGAGTCTCAGACTGTGATACCCTATGGGTCCTTTGCACAGCCATAGGGGAAAAAGCTACAGTCAACAGTCCAAGCTCCTAGGCAAAGGAAAGGTTAACCAGAACTCCAGGATCCCCCAATCAAATTTAACCTTACCTGCTCATCTAGCCAAATGGTAAAAAAAGAATCGTGGGGCAAAATCAGCAGAAAAACTGTGGCAAAATGAATAGTCAGAGTAGATCAACTCCTGCAAGTAATGACAAAGCAGACACATCAGATGATCCCATTCATAAACAAATGGCTGAGATGTCAGAAATGGAGTTTAGAATTTGGATGGCAAATATGATTAATAGAATGGAAATAAAATTGGAATTAGAAATATTAGGAATAATTAAAAAACTGTCTCAAAAATTCAATGAATTCAAAGACAAAATCACCAAAGATATTGAAACATTGAGTAAAGAATTTGCAGCCCTCCAATATATGAAAAATACAGTATAATGCCTCAGTAACAGAATGGAGCAGGCAGAAGAAACGATTTCTGACATTGAAGACAAAGCTTTTGAATTCTCCCAAATGCTAAAAGAGGAAGAGAATTGGAGAGCAAAAATGGATCATTCCATTAGAGAGCTCTGGGATAATTCCAAAAAGATGAATATTCACCATATAGGAATTTCTGAAGGTGATGAGGTTGCTTCAGAAGGTCCAGATTCTCTACTCCAAAAGATAATTGAGGAGAACTTCCCAAACATCACAGTAGATCTGAAATTCAGATAGCAGACAGTTTCAGAAACCCAGAATGACTCAATCCAAATAAAGCAGCTCCCAGACACATTATAATTAACTTCACCGAAGTTAACATGAAGGAGAAAATTCTGCAAGCAGCCAGACATAAAAAAAAAAACAACCCATAACCTACAAAGGAAAGAATATTAGAATGACTGTACATCTCTCTGATGAAATATTTCAAGCTAGAAGAGGATAGTCATATACCTTCAACCTCCTAAAACAAAACAATTTTCAACCCAGGATCCTGTATCCAGATAAACAGTTTCATTTCTGATGGAGAAATTAAATACTTTAATGACATGCACATGTTGAAGAAATTTGCCATAACTAAACCACCTCTCCAGGATATTCTCACACCTATCCTCCACAATAAAAAGCACAATGCTCTACCACTAAAGTAAACTCCCTCAGAGACTTTTTATCAAATTCCAACCTCCACAGTGGTGAAAGGATTAAAAATGTCCACTGGAGTTTCGAAAAACTAGATACCCAAAATACTATGAGGCTAATCAATACTCTCAATTAACATGAATGGCTTAAAATGCCCTCTAAAGAGGCACAGGTTGGCTGACTGGATAAAAAAACTCAGGCCAGGGTGGTGCCTGTGGCTCAAGGAGTAGGGCGCCAGCCCCATATACCAGAGGTGGTGGATTCAAACCCAGCCCTGGCCAAAAACTGCAATAAAATTAAAACAAACAAACAAACAAAACTCAGGCCAGATATTTCTTGCATACAAGAATCTCATCTTACCTTAAAAGATAAATATAGACTCAGGGTGAAGGGATGGTCATCTATAATTCAAGCAAATAGAAATCAGAAAAAACAGGTGTTGCAATTTTATTTGCAGATACATTAGGCTTTAAGCCAAAAAAAAGTAGGGAAAGACAAGGATGGTCACTTCATATTTGTTAAGGGTAATACTCAACATGATGAGATTTCAATTATTAACATTTATGCACCCAACCAGAATGTACATAAATTTATAAGGGAACCTCTAATAGACATGAGCAACTTGATTTCCTCCAGCGCCATAATAGTCAGATATTTTAACACTACTTTGGCAGTGTTGGATAGATACTCCAATAAGAAGCTAAACAAAAAAATTTTAGACTTAAACGTAATCATTCAACAATTGAATTTAACAGACATCTAAAGAACATTTTATCCTAACAAAATTGAATATACATTCCTCTCATCAGCACATGGAACATCCTCCAAAATGGAGTACGTCCTAGGTCACACGTCTATTCTCAGCAAATTTAAAAGAATAGAAATTATTATTTGTATTTTCTCAGACCATCATGGAATAAAAGTTGAACTCAGTGACAACGGGAATCTGCAGACTCATACAAAAAATGGAAATGAAATAGCCTCATGCTGAATGATAGCTGGGTCATAGATGAGATTGAAAAGGAAATTACCAAATTTTTGAAACAAAATGATAATGAAGACACTAACTATCAGAATGTCTGGGATACTGCAAATGCAGTCCGAAGAGGGAAATTTATAGAATTGCAAGCCTTCCTCAAAAGATTGGAAAGAGAGAAAGTTAACAACTTAATGGGACATCTCAAGCAACTGGAAAAGGAAGAACATTCCAACCCTAAATCCAGCGGAAGAAAAGAAATAACTAAAATGAGAACAGAACTAAGTGAAATTGAAAACAAAGGAATCATACAACAGAGCAATCAATCAAAAAGTTGGTTTTTTGAAAAGGTCAATATAATTGATAAAACTTTGGCTAACCTAACCAGAAGTAGACGAGTAAAATCCCTAATTTCATCAGTCATAAATGATAAAGGCCAAATAACAATAGACTCCTCAGAACATTTAAGAAAATTATAGAAGGGACATTTCTTAAACTGATAGGGGCCATCTACAGCAAACCACAGCCAATATCATATTGAATGAAGTAAAACTGAAATCATTTTCACTCAGATCAACCAGGCAAGGTTGCCCATTGTATCTACTTCTTTTCAACATTGTAATGGAAATATTAGCCATCAAAATAGGGCAAGAAAAGACGATCAAGTGTATCCATACAGGGTCAGAAGAGATCAAATTTCACTCTTTGCAGATGATATGATTGTATAACTGGAAACTCCAGTAATTCTACTACAAAACTCTTAGAAGTGATCAAGGAATACAGTAGTGTCTCAGGTTACAAAATCAACGCTTATAAATCTGTAGCCTTTATATATACCAACACTAGACAAGCTGAAAAAACAGTCAAGGACTCTATTTATTTCACAGTAGTGCCAAAGAAGATGAAATATTTGGGAGTTTACCTAACAAAGGACATGAATGATCTCTATAAAGAGAACTGTGAAATGCTAAGAAAAGAAAAAGCTGAAAATGTTAAAAAGTAGAAAAACATACCATGCTCATGGTTGGGAAGAATAAGCATTGTTAAAATGTACATATTACCCAAAGCAATATACAATTTTAATGCAATTCCTATTACAGCACCACTATCATACATTAGAGACCCCCAAAAATACTTTACTTTATATGGAATCAGAGAAAACCTCAAATAGTCAAGACATTGCTCAGAAATAAAAACAAACCAGGAGGAATCACACTGCCAGAATTCAGATTATACTATAAATCAATAGTGATGAAATCTGCAGAGTAATGACACTAAAACAGAGAGGTAGATGTATGAAAGAGAATAGAGAACCAAGAGATGAACCCAGCTACTTACCATTATTTAATCTTTTATAAGCCAGTTAAAAACATTCAGTGGGGAAAATACTTTCTATTAATATTAAACAAATGGTGCTGGGTGAACTGGCTGGGGAATTGTAAAAGACTGAAACTGAACCCACATTTTCCACCACTAATTAAGATAGACTCTCACTTGGTTAAAGATTTCAATGTAAGACATGAAACTATAAAAATACTAGAAGAAAGTGCAAGGAAAACTATTGAAAAAATTGGCCTGGGTGAATATTTTATGAGGAAGACTCCCTGGGCAATTGAAGCAACATCAAAAACACATTACTGGGATCTGATCAAACTAAAAAGCTCCTGCACATCCAAGAACAGTAAGTAAAGAAAGCAGGCAGCCCTCAGAATGGAAGATATTTGCAGGTTATGTATCTGACAAAGGTTTAATAATCAGAATCCACAAAGAACTCAAATGTATTAGCAAGTCAAGAACAACTGACCCCATCTCAGGGTAGGCAAGGGACTTGAAGAGAAACTTCTCTGAAGAAGACAGTTGCATAGCCTACAGACATATGAAAAAATCTTCATCATCCTTAATCATCAGAGAAATGCAAATCAAAACCACTTTCAGGTATCATCTGACTCCAGTAAGATTAGCCCACATCACAAAATCCCCAAACCAGAGATGTTGGTGTGGATACTCTGGATGATAGCGGACAGGACGGACATGTAGCCCACCTCTCCCAAGCCATCAGGTGAGAGGAAAGGGGGTCTGTACCTTCCCTGTGTGTGGATTATTGGAGGGGACAGACAGCTGGAGATGCTCAGTGAACTGGCAGATTGCTATATATGAGGGGTAATTTAAAACCACAGACTCTGTTGTAGAGATTCTTCCCTGCTTGGCCATGCTGGCCAGCAGGCCCCTCCCTTATGGAGGACAGCAGCTTGTAAATGCTGACAAAACCCAATTGATGAATATTTATTCCTGAAATGAGGGAGGCACCTGAAAGGAGAGCCAGTCAAAACCACGGGGAGCTGGGCGACCTGTTGGACAATTGAAGGGAAGGGATCCTGCCTGGGAAACAGACATTTTGAACTACCCAAAAGGGCGGGCACCTTTCCCCTAGGTGTTGGAGGGGGCTGGCGATTGAGGCTGCACAGCGAACTGGCAGGTGCCGATCCAAAAGGAAAACTCTGAACCATAAAACTCAGAATAAGGTCCCCTAGCACTCCAACCATGGAATGGCTACAGCCGCTTCCGCTGCAGACCCGGCTTCAACCGCAGGAACTGGCTACAGCCGCTGAAGCTGCAGACCTGCCAGCGACAGCCCGAACCCAGCAGCACCCTCCCCCACAGCCGATTGCAGTCCCCCGTTTGCAGGAGAACCTGGGAGCAGAGTGGAAAGATTTAAGAAGCATGGACATCAGCACTGAGTGGGAAGGTCGGTAGCAAGTGCTGTCTGGATAAGAACAGCTGAGGTTACACAATTCTTAGGCGACAAACTTTTACAGAAATTCCAAAATGGCTATCATCCATGGAAGATGGTTACCACGGTAATGGTATAAACGGTGAGTCAGGTATAAGCCTGGAAACCACTCACAGCGTCACCTGGTGTCCAGAAGTATATTGCAGTATGAATATATTTCTACAAAAGTTGATCCCTACATCAGACATATAGATGTATATAGGTATATTTCTA
>CAUYPK010104317.1:0-41309 GCA_963574355.1 Loris lydekkerianus | reverse complement strand
CAAGAGATGAATCCAGCTACTTACTGTTATTTGATCTTTGATAAGCCAATTAAAAACATTCAGTGGGGAAAAGATTCCCTATTTAACAAATGGTGCTGGGTGAACTGGCTGGCAACCTGTAGAAGACTGAAACTGGACCCATACTTTCACTATTAACTAAGATAGAATCTCACTGGATTAAAGATTTAAACTTAAGACATGAAACTATAAAAATACTAGAAGAGAGTGCAGGGAAAACCCTTGAAGAAATCAGTCTGGGTGAGTATTTCATGAGGAGGACCCCCCAGGCAATTGAAGCAGCTTCAAAAATATACTACTGGGACCTGATCAAACCAAGAAGCTTCTGCACAGCCAAGAACACAGTAAGTAAAGCAAGCAAACAGCCCGCAGAATGGGAGAAGATATTTGCAGGTTATGTCTCTTTTGACAAAGGTTTAATAACCAGAATCCACTGTGAACTCAAAACGTATGAGCAAGAAAAGAACAAGTGATCCTATCGCAGGCTGGGCAAGGGACTTGAAGAGAAACTTCTCTGAATAAGACAGGTGCACGGCCTACAGACATATGAAAAAATGCTAATCATCTTTAATCATCAGAGAAATGCAAATCAGAACTACTTTGAGATATCATCTAACTCCAGTAAGATTAGTCTATATCACAAAATCCCAAGACCAGAGATGTTGGTGAGGATGTGGAGAAAAGGGAACACTTTTGCACTGCTGGTGGGAATGAAAATTAATACATTCCTTTTGGAGAGATATATGAAGAACACTTAGAGATGTAAAAATAGATCTGCCATTCAATCCTGTAATTCCTCTACTGGGCATCTACCCAGAAGAACAAAAATCACATCATAACAAAGATATCTGTGCCAGAATGTTTATTGCAGCCCTATTCACAATTGCTAAGTCATGGAAAAAGCCCAAATTACCATCTATCCACGAATGGATTAATAAATAGTGGTATATGTACACCATGGAATACTATACAGCCTTAAAGAAAGATAAAGACTTTACCTCTTTCATGTTTAAATGGATGGAGCTGAAACATATTCTTCTTTGTAAAGTATCTCAAGAATGGAAGAAAAATTATCCAATGTACTCACCCCTACTATGAAACCAATTTATAGCTTTCATATGAAAGCTATAACCCAATTATAACCTAAGAATATGAAGAAAGAGAGGGGAGGGGAGGGAGGAGGATGAGTGGCAGGAGGGGGGAGAATGAGTGACGGAAGGGTAATCCGTGGGACCACACCTACAGTGCATTTTACAAGGGTACATGTTAAATTTACTAAGTGTAGAATATAAATGTCTTAACCCAATAACTAAGAAAATGCAGTGAAGGGTTTGTTAACCAGTTTAATGAAAATTTTTCAAATTGTATATAAAACCAGTAAATTGTACCCCATATTTGCATTAATGTACACAGCTATGATTAACAAAAAAAAAAAAAAAAAAAAAACGCAAAAAGAGTAATAGTCATAAAAGTATTTTTTCTATTTTAGACTTTTATAACCAGGTAAATAGTACCTTAAGCCAAAAATAGTATATGTATCATTTACTAATTTATCAAAGCATTGTTTTTGTCACATAATTAATATAAAGAAAATTTATCTACATGTACACATAAAGAAGAAAGATGTCAAAATTTTTCTTTATAACATGAAGTCAAAGGGGTTAAATTTTAAATGAATTGTATAATCCAAATTTAAATGTCATATTCTTTTAAATAAAAAAGTTTTTACTTAAAATCATTTCTGCAGAATATCCATGAAAAAATTAGCAAACATTTTTGAAGTTCTTAAGAGGATTTGCCTGATTATAAGCGACCAAGAAAGGGATTCAGAAATCAAAAGTTCATGAGAAAGTGGTTTATAGAGTTGATGGTAGGGTTTCCTGGGACCCCACCACTACCTGCTGGCTGCAGTCTGAAAGCCCCTTAACAGTGACAACTATCAGAGTCACTGAGGAGATCAGAAACAGAGAGTGTGGGGTCAGATAAAATTGGGTTCTGATTATAACACCTGAGCTTCAGTTTCTTGTACATTTATAAAATGAGGACAATAGTATCTCCTTCCCGAGACTGTTAGACCAATTAAGAAAGGTGAGGGAGGGCTGGGAAACCTGCAGCCTTAAAGAAACTTGTGACCTTCCTCGTCCTTAATCATGGCCCTTTAACCAAATCCTAATTTTACATAACAAATCCTTTTATGAAAAGGGGTGTCACAGAGAAAGATGAAGCTTTTCTTGCCTCCTTTGGTGCTTAAAAAAGAAGGATCTTGAAATCAGAAGATTTCAAGGTGTCTCTAAACTTCTTTTAGAGACCCTGTGGGAGAGGCTTGCCTTCTCCCTGAATCAGCAGGTAACTGGGGGCCCAGCACCCAGGAAGCCATCTATTGTAATATGACATAATAAGGAAAAATGGAGTCAGCACCAATTTTCAGAAGGTTGCTTTTATGTATACCCAATACTGACTAAATATAATAATAGGGCTACAGACAGGATGGTGCAGCTGAAAAGGACTCAAGAGACTACCTAATTAACTCCAATATTTTACAAATGCAAAATAAAGAACCTAGGTGGTCTGTCCAAGGTCATAACCAAAATTGAATCAGAATTTCTAGTTCAGATCCCCTTTGTTTGCAAAAAATATAAGCTTTGTGCATATGTACTGGGAAAAAGGGGCAGTGGGACAACCTCTGAAGTATAAAAGTCAAAGGTTTCTAACACTGCAAACAACATGCCCTTGGCTGGCAACTGGGTTGAAGGTTGACAGGGCAGCAAGGCTTCTCCCCAGGGGGTGATAACATCCCGCGTTCTTCCTCTTGCAAGAGACAGTTGGAGTAAATCATCCCAGCTGCCAAAATGACCACTGTTTTCAGATACATTTTCCACCTACCCTTTAGAATGGAAATAAGCCCAGATCCCTTCCTCGGAATAGTTAAGCACAGAATCATCACTCAAATGGAGCAAGCAGCTTACAGAATGGCTGCAATGAGTTGGTTTCCTAGTAAATAGATTGAACATTAACACTCTACTTCATACCCTCAATGGAACTCTGTCTCATGAATGGAATGGTATATTATAACTGGCATAAAATAGGCCACCACTTTAGTTACAACACAGGATTGTCCAAATAAACAAGCATTAATCATGCACATTATGTAGAGCATAATGCTTCAGAGAGCTTCTGTAAGCAGTTCCAAATGAACTCGACCAAATTATACCATCTGACAGCTGTTCTGTGACCTGTGGGAAATGAGTTGGTGGTCTCAGTCCAGTTCCTAGTGGACAGGTGTCCAAAGCACAAAAACTACCCTCACAATTGGGACTAATTAGCAACCTGGTTATTGCAGCCGCAATAAAACTTGGAGCCCATGTCACCGCCATGCTGTTGGAGGCTTGTCTTGCCATCAGGTGGCCGTGCGCCGAAGGCTTAGTACAGAAATGCTCACAATGGCGGCTACACAAAATGTCGTTGCTTCAGGAGAAACAGACTGTGTCCAGGACTGGCTTTCTGCCTCCCTCCTGGCTTCCTCAATCCTGCCTCCAAAGATGTCAAAGGATAGAGATGGAGCTCTGGGCACTATTTTAATCCATGAAAAGGAATATGCTTGTAATGCTTAAGATGTGATGAACCTGCACCTTTCATAAGACTATAGACTCATCTATTAAAGAAAGAAAAAAAAAAAGACTCCTCTGGATGCCGAACAATTTCTCTAAATGTTTCCTTTCACTTCTTTGCCTTAGTTGAAACCTGCCTGCTTCTGAAGACACTGCTTCCCCTATATCCCTGCCAAGGGTGCAGTTATTTTTTCCAAGCTCTACATCCTCAGTACCAGATAATGAGGACATATTCTTGTTCCTAAATGTCACTTCTATGCCATCCTTCCCTGCCATTGCAACCTGATACTTCTTTGGTGCTCAAAGCATTCAGTTCTGCCCCTATCAGTGTTCCATTCAACTTGCTTTAAAAGAAGCTTACAGTCTTCCTCCCTTATCCTGTTTCTAACATTATTACTGGTGATTTCAATACCCACTTGGGTAAGCCATAAACACTCTGGCCTCCGTCTCTTATCATCTTCACTTTAGCAATCTTTTTATTCTCAACACTACAGGCACCCACTCCCATAGCTGCACCCCAAACATTGTTACTGCCAGAAACTGTACCACTTCTAAAAATATCAATTCAGTGACTATAACCAGTCATTCCCAGCTCGTTTTGTACATCTTCCCCTCTTCAGGACTCTCCCCACCACATTCAGACCAATGCATTGACCCATGACATTCTCAGTTTCATTAATACCATCTCCTTTCTCTTCTCCCCTACCATTCTTGTTCTCTCACCTTTCCTCTTCCTTTTATCCATTCTAACATCAATTTCTGTCCATTTTAACCGTGAACCATATTCACTTATTTCTTATTCATTGTATTATCCACATGCTTGTAAAGTTTCCCCTCTTTTTGTGAAACCCTGGGGGCATAGGGAAGCAAGAGGAGACACTATGAGCCAACCAGGGGGTCTGGAGAATATAGCAGCACAAGAGAAGATCACTTCTCTACCAACAATGGTGAGAAAATGGATAATCTACAAATCTTAAGTTTTCTGAGCTGAAGTTGCACACAAGCAAGTAAACTGAATTCTGAACTTTTTTCCTTTTCTTTTTCTTTTTCTTCATTTTTTTATTGTTTATTGTTGGTGATTCATTTAGGGTACAATAAACCAGGTTACACTGATTGCATTTTTTAGGTAAAGTCCCTCTTACAATCGTGTCTTCTGCCCAAAAGGTGTGGCACACACCAAAGCCCCACTCCCCTCCCTCCTTCCCTCTCTTTGCTCTTCCTTTCTGATTTCATTTTTTTTTTTTTTTTTGAGAC
The DNA here is from genome assembly GCA_963574355.1 of Loris lydekkerianus. NCBI lineage: Eukaryota > Metazoa > Chordata > Mammalia > Primates > Lorisidae > Loris > Loris lydekkerianus. The sequence goes on along the minus strand of CAUYPK010104317.1, from coordinate 36,429 downwards.
AGCCTCAAGCTGTCATCCTGGATAGAGTGCCATGGCATCACAGCTCACAGCCACCTCCAACTCTTGGGCTTAAGCGATTCTCTTGCCTCAGCCTCCCAGGTAGCAGGGACTACTGCCTGGCTGTTTTTTGGTTGCAGTTGTCATTGTTGTTTGGCAAGCCCGGGCTGGATTTAAGCCCACCAGCTCCGGTGTATGTGGCTGGTGCCTTAGCTGCTTGAGCTACAGGTGTTGAGCCGATAAACTGAATTCTAAAGAGAGACAAACTCCAAGAAGGAGAAACAGAACACACGAACTATTTTATCTTTGGCAGAGTATGGTAAAGAGAAATGACTGCCATATAAATGTATACCAAGAATTTAGCTAAAATCCTAATTCGTAAAGTGTGGGCTCGCATGACAGTATGGTATAGATAGAAGGTCGAGATACAGGTGGGATTTATATTTAGTCATGCCTCCACCAGGTGCTTACAAGAAAGCTTGAGGAGAGAGGCAGAGCAAGATGGCAGACTAGACATATCCCCTTGGTGGCAGGTATCAGTGAGATGGGGACAGAGGATTTCAGCCACTCCTGGGTGGGGGAACCTACCCAGAAGCATGACTCTGGGGTCAACGTGAAGCAGTAGGAGACTCTAAGAGCCAACTAGGAGGTCTGGAGCTGAGGAGGACCATCAAGGAGAGCAGATGCCTGAGTACAGGCAGAGGTCGGCTGGCAGCCCTCCTGTGGAAGACTGGAGATAGGGGAGGGCTATCCTGCAGTTTTTGTTTTTGGACTGGACTGCTCACTGGACTACCTTGGAGGGACTTGGATGAGCGAGGGAACTAGAGCAGCATCAGGCAGGTGAGATTGAGTACTGGGCACAGTGAAGCTCCCATCAGCTTGGCTACAGGAAGGCCACTATTATGGGAAATCCACATGAGACTGGCTGGTTCTGGCATACCTGCTGTGCTTGGACAGCCATTCTTGGGATGAGTTGAGTGCCTAACCCCCCCCCCCATAAAAAAAAACCACTTGTTATAAGGGGGTACTGTTTGAAAGGTCAAGACTTACCACCTAACAGATCTAGTGAGAGCTTTGGGATCCTAAACCCACAGGACTGAGTGCTGGTGAAGTGACCAGGCCCAGATTGGGCACAAGTATTAGGAGGACAGGTCCAGATTTCTGCTGAAATTGAAGAGTGGTTTTCAGCCCCCAATATGATACAGTGAAAACAGTGTTTGTGTTCTCTAGCTCCTAACACCATAGTGCCAACTGGTGTCCAGACAATACACTGTAATTTATATCTGTGTGTGTGTGTGTGTGTGTGTGTGTGTGTGTGAGTGTGTGTGTATTCACATATATATTTTTTCTCTTTTTTGTTTATATTGTTTGTTTGTTTGTTTTTTGATTTTTTTCTTTGGTTTGGTTTGCTTGCAGTATATTTGTTCTTCATTTTTACTTTCTTCAATAGCAAGTGAAGTGTTATGGTTATGGTTTTTTAGCCCCTTTTATTTTTTCTTTCTTTTATATGTCACTCTCTTTTTCTCTCCTTGGGTAGACATTTTTCTACTTTCCTCATCTTATCCACATAAATTTCTCATACAAAAACTAAGATATTCCCTTTTTACTTCTGTTTATATAATTGTATTTTTAATTTTCTTTAACTATTATTCTTATTTTGTTTCTTTTCTCTGAGGGATGGGGATCATGGCATTGGTCTGGCAGGGAGGTTCACCATTGGTCTGGCACAAGGAGGCCATGAGCTCATAGTCCAGCATGTTCCTCTAGCTTTGGCCTTTGGAAAGAAGATAGTGGTAGTTGTATGTGGCTGGTACCCTACCCACTGAGCTACAGCACTGTGACATACTGCTTTTTTTTTTCTAAATTTGGCATAGGTTGGACTCTTATTTTTGCCTAGACTGCTAAGGAGATACTGACCTCAAGTGTCCCACCCAGACAGTGTCCCAAAATCCTGGAGTTATAGATGTGGGTCAAAGCACTTGCTGAACACCACCATTTCTCCTGGCTCTCACTTCACCTCTTTCTGTCCTTCTCCCCTTTTCTTTAACTATTTCCTTTCACCTGTCCTCTTTTTCTTTTTTCCTATATCTTTTTATTGCCTTCCTCCCTTCTTGATCTTTACCCTTCTCTTCCTTTTAGCCTTATACCTAAAGGCCACTTCAACACCTAAGCTCAGTGACAAGGTAATTTAAAGCAAAGGAGTCAGTGAGAGGAAAAAGTAGGCAGAGAAATTGAACAAGAAGAAAACACATATGAGGAGAACCAAAAGAAAAATTCTAACAACATGAAAACCCAAAACAGAGCAACCCCTCCAAGGGATCATGAGGTACTCACTGCAGAGGGTTATACCTATAAAGATTTGATGGAAATGACAAAAAGGGAATTTAAAAGATGATGGCAAAGGCAATAAAGGGAATCAATGAAAAACTGGAAAAATATAATCAAAAAGTGAATGAAAGATATGAAGAATATAGAAAGGATATGGTGGAGCTTAAGGAATTGAATAAGACAATCAGGAGACTTAAAGATGTAGAAGAAAGTATCAGTAACAGATTAGACCATAGAGAAGACAGAATCTCAGAACTTGAGGATAAAGCTCTTGAGCTAACCCATGTAGTTAAAGAGGCACCAAAGAAGAGGGAGAAAACAGAATAGTCATTCAGAGAATTATGGAACTCCACAAAAGATTCAAATATATGATTATACGGATTCCTGAAGGAGGAGAATAACATCCCAAAGGAATGGAAGCCCTACTGGAGGATACCATAAATGAAAATTTCCCAAGTTTCAATAAAAATTCTTAAACACTCCTTTTAGAGAGATATTGACCACCAGGTTATCTCAACACAAATAGAACATCTCCAAGACACATTGTAATGAACTGTCCAAAGTCAAGACAAAAGATAAGGTGGTGCCTGTTGCTCAGTGAGTAGGGCACCAGCCACATATAACAAGGCAGGCAGGTACAAACCCAGTCCAGGCCTGCTAAACAACAATGACAACTGCAAAAAATAGCCAGGCATGTGGTGGATGCCTGTAGTCCAATCTACTCGGAAGGCTGAGGCAAGAGAATCTCTTAAGCCCAAGAGTTAGAGGTTTCTATGAGCTGTGATGCCATGGCACTTTACCAAGGGTGAAAAGGTAAAATACTGTCTCAAAAGAAAAAAAAAAGGAAGAAAGAAAGATAAAATTCTGTAAGCAGCCAGGAGTAAACACCAATTGACCTACAAGGGCAGATCCATCAGGGTGACAGTGGACTTTCAGGTGAAACTTTCAAAGCCAGAGAGAATAACATCTACCTTTAACCTTCTTAAACAAAAAAATTTTCAGCCCAGAATTCTATATCCTGCTAAACTAAGCTTTAAAATAGATGGAGAAATCAAATCTTTTACTGACATGCAAACATTGAGGAAATTCACCACAACAACACTAGCTCTATACAAAATACTTAGACCTATTATCCACACTTATTGTCACAATGGACCATCACCAAAGTAAACATCCAGATACTAAAAGACAAAACCTAGCTACTATAATGAGACAAAAAATAAAACTAAGCAATGGACTTTCACAAGATAAGATGCATAGAACTCCACCACACTTATTAATTCTCTCAATAAAAGTTAATGGCTTAAATTCTTCATTGAAGACACACAGGCTAGCTGAACAGATTAAAAAAAAAAAAAAAAAGCACAAGCTGTCTATATGATGTCTCCAGGAAAAATACCTAACCTTGAAGGACAAAATAAAACTCAGGATGAAGGGTTGGAAAACAATATTTCAGACAAATGAAAATCAGAAGAAAAGAGGAGTCACAATCTTATTTTCAGATACAAATTGATTTAAAGCAACTAAAGTTAAGAAATACAAGGATGATCACCTCATTCTGGTCAAGGGAGCAATACAACAAGAGGACATTTCAATTCTAAATATGTATGCACCCAACTTAAATGCTCCTGGATATATAGAACAAACTTTAATTAGTCTGAACAATATGGTCTCCTGTAACACTGTTAATAGCTGGGAACTTTAACAGCCCTATAGCAAAACTGGACAGATCCTCTAAACAGAAACTAAACAAAGATAAAAAGGACTTAAATGTGACACTAGAAAACTTAGGCTTAATAGACATATACAGAACACACTATCCCAAAGCTAAGGAATATACATTCTTCTCATTTAGCCTATTGAACATATTCCTAAATAGATCATATGCTAGGGAAAAAACCATCTTCAATAAAATTAAAAGAATTGGAAGTATATGTTGTATCTTTTCAGACCACAAGGTAATGAAGGTGGAACTCAGCTACAAAAAAATTTTCATCCCCATACAAAGGCATGGAAATTAAAAAAACTTATGCTGAATGATAAATGACGCAAGGATGAAACAAAGGAGGAAATTATTAAATTCCTTAAACATAACAACAAGCTACAAAAAACTGTGGGATACTGCAAAAGCAGTCCTAAGAGGGGAAAATTTATCACATTAGAAGCCTCCATCCAAAAAACAGAAAGAGAGAACATCAACACCTTAATGAATCATCTAAATGGAAAAGGAAGAGCAATCCAATCCCAAACCTAGAAGAAGAAGAAAAAAAAATAAATAAATGAAATTGAAAACCAAAAAATCACTCAGAAAATTAATGAAACATAAAGTTGGTTCTTTGAAAAGATAATAAAAATAGATACATCTTTGGCAGGATTAACTAGAAACAGAAAAGTAAAATCTCTAATAATCTTGATCAGACATTAAAAAGGGGAAATAACAACTGATACCATAGAGATACAAGAGATTATCTCTGACCACTACAAGAAACTCTATGCCCAGAATTTTGACAAAGTGGAGAAAATGAATCAATACCTGGAATCACATCATCTCCCTTTACTTAACCATGAAGATCTCTTGAACAGACCAATACAAAGCACTGAGATTGCAGAAACAATAAAAAAGCTTCCAACCAAAAAAAAGCCCTGGCCCAGATGACTTTACACCAGAATTCTATAAAACCTTCAAAGAAGAGTTTGTATCTATGCTGTAGAACCTATTCCAAAATATTGAGAAGGAATGAAACTTCCTCAACACATTCTATGAGGCAAACATAACCCTGGTTCCAAAACCAGAAAAGAACCCAACTAAAAAGAACTATAGACCAATTTCACTAATGAATATTGATGTAAAAATTCTCAGTAAATGTTCTTATTTGGTTTATCAAAGAATAGGTGGCTGTAAACTGTTTGTTTCACCTCCTGGTATTTTATTTGGTTCCAAATGTCTATGTCCCTATTTTTGAGCCAATGTCATTCTGTTTTGATCACTATGGCCTTGTAGTACATACACTGTGTGAAAGAATCTCTATTCAATAAAAGGTTCTGGGAGAATAGGATATTCACATGTAAAAGACTGAAACTAGACCTGCACCTTTCTCCACTCACAAAAATTGATTCAAGATGGATAAAAGACTTTAATCTAGGGCATGAAACAATTTAAATCCTCAAAGAAAGTGTGGGGAAAATACTGAAAGCTATCGGCCTGGGGAAGGGCCTTAAGAGGAAGACTTCTGTGGCAATCTCAACAACAACAAAAATAAACAAATGGGACTTAATGAAACTGAATAGCTTCTGTACAGCTTAGGAAACAACAACCAAAGCAAACAGACAACCTACATATTGGGACAGGATATTTGCATATTTTGATTCAAACAAAAATGTAATATCTGGGATCTACAGAGAACTCAAATTAATAAGCATAAAAAGAGCCAACAATCCCTTAGATCACTGGGCAAGAGAGATGAATAAAACCTTCTCTAATGAAGACAGACAAATGGCTAAAAAACATATTAAAAATGATTATAATTACTAATTATTAGTGATATGCAAATCAAAATCACCCTGAGATATCACCTAACCCTAGTGAGAATGGCCCACACATCACAAAGTCTCCAAACCGCAGATGCTGGCATGGATGTGAAGAGAAGGGAACACTTTTACACTGCTGGTGGGACTGCAAACTAATACAATCTTTTTAGAAGGGAGTATGGAAAACCCTTAAAGAACTCAAGCTAGACCTCCCATTTGATCCTGCAATCCCATTCCTGGGCCTCTACCCAGAAGAAAAAAAAAAATCCTTTTACCACAGGGACGCTTACACTAGACTATTTATTGCAGTTCAATTTATAATCACCAAAAGGTGGAAACAGTCTAAATGACCACCAACCCAGGAATGGATTAACAAGCTGTGGTGTATGTATACCATGGAATACTATTCAGCCACTAAAAAAGATGAAAACTTTACACCCTTTGTATTAAACTGGATGGATGTGGAGCACATTATTCTTAGTAAATCATCACAAGAATGGAGAAATAAGAATACTATGTACACAATTCTGATGAGGACAATTAAGGTCCTAGTACACAGTGGGGGGTGGGGAATGGGGAGAGCTGAGAAAGTGATGGAGGGAGGTGGTGAGAAGTCAAGGGGTGTGGTACACCTTTTGGGGACAGGACACAAATATGAGGGTCCTCTAACAAAAGCAATGAATGTAACCTGGTTCTGTGTACCCGCAATGAATCCCCAACAATAAAAAAAATTCTCAACAAAATCGCAGCCAATATATTATAGCTACTGATGAAAAAAATCATTCATCACAATCAAGTAGGCTTTATCCCAGGGATACAAGGCTAGTTTAACATACACAAATCCATAAATGTAATTCAGCATATCAATAGAAGCAAAAACAAAGACCATGTGATCCTCTCAATAGATGCAGAAAAGCATTCAATAAAATTTCAGCATCCTTTTTTAACAAAAACACTTAAGAATATAGGCATAGGTGGCACATTTCTTAAACTGATTGAAAACATCTATGACAGACCCACAACTAATATAATACTGAATGGAGTAAAACTGTATGAACAAACTGGAAAAAAATCAATTAAAAAATAGAAAAGCTAATTTTAAAAAACCAAAAAGAAATGCTAGAGCAGAATAGTACTATAACTGAAATAATAAGTTCACCATAGAGGTTTAAAAGCAGATCTGAGCAGGCAAAATAAATAGCTAACTTGAAAGTAGGACAATGGATAGTATCAAGTCTGAGAAATAGAAGGAATAAAGATAGAAGAATGGTGAACAGAGCCTAACCTGTGGGACATCATCAAACAGATTGACATATGTACTGTGGAAGTCCCAGAGAAGAAAAAAGGAGTCAGTGAGACCAATTGAAGGAATAATGGCTAAAAACCTTTCAAGTCTGATGAAAGATATGAATATAAACATCCTGATCAAAGAACTTCAAGAAATAAGAACTCAAAGAGACTCATACCAAAAGATAATGTAATCAAAAATTTAAAGACACATGGAGAGTATTAAAGGCACTGAGATAGAAAATATTCATCACATATTAGGGATCCTTAGTAAGACTATCAGCAGATTTCTCATCAGAAACTTTAAGATGAAAAGGCAATGGGCCAATATATTTAAAGTGCTTTTAAAAATTAACCACGAATCTTGTATCTGGCAAAACTATGTTTCAAAGGAAGGGAGAAATTAGTATACCACCATAATTTAAAAAATGTTGAGGGAGTTAATTACTATCACACCTGCCTGGCAACAGATGCAAAGAAGTTTCTGCAGGATGTTATCAAAATCTACTGCACAGTAACTCAAAACTATATGAAATAAAGTTTGAATAAAGGTAAATACAAAGGCAATTATAAAAGTAATGTTATTAATAACAATGGTCTATAACTTCACATTTGTTTTCTATATAATTTAAGAAACTAATGCATGCAAAATGATTAGTAGTTCATGCTTAGAATTACAAAATGTATAAAATGCAATCTTGTGACAAACAACTAAAGGTAGTAGGAAGGGCTATAAAAGAACAAAGTTTTTGCATGCTATTGAAGTTAAACTACTATAAATTCCAAATACAATGTTATAACTTTAGGATGCTAAATGTAATCTCATGACAAACATAAAGAAAATAGCTATAGACTATAAATTAAATAAAATAACAAAGAAATTTTGGCATTTCACTACAAAAAAAGTCAACAAAACACAAAAGAAGACAGCAATGCAGGAATTGAATTTTAAAGAAGCTCTAAATCATAAAGAAAATGAATAGCAAAATGACATAAATCCCTCTTTTTCAGTAATCATTTTAAATGTAAATACCTGAAACTCTTCAATCAAAAGACAGAAATTGGAAGAATAAATAAAAACACATGATCCAAATATATGCTGTCTATAAGACATTCAATCTTTAGATCTAAAGACACAAAATAGATTGAAAAAGAAAGGATGGAAAAAAGATATTTCATGCAAATAGTAACTAAAAGAGAGCTATAGTTGCTATAATAATATCAGACAAAATAAACTTTAATTTTTTATTTGTAATTATTATGGGTATATAATAGTTATATACCCATAATATATGGTATAATGGGTATACCTTTCTAAGGTATATGTGATGTTTTGATACATCATACAATGTGAATTAATTAAATCAAGGTAACTGGATATCCATCCTCCCTCAGGAATTTAACATTTCTTTGTGTTAGGAACATTCTAATTCTGTTCTCTTACAAAACAGACTTTAAATCAAAAGATTGCAAGAAACAAAGAAGGATATTATTTATAAGTAAAAACTTTAATGCACCAAGAAGATATAATAGTTGTAATATATATTAAATATATATTTCATGTATTAAAATATATGAAACAAAAACTGACAGAATTAAAGGTAGAAATAGTTTTACAGTAAAAGTTGAAGACTTCACTATCTCACTGTTTAAAATGGATAAGGTAAAGACAGAACAAAAGCAAGGAAACAGGGAACTTAACACAATAAACCAATTATATCTAACAGAAAAATACAGAACATGCTACCCAACAACAACTATATGCACATTCTTCTAAAGTGAACATGGGAAATTTGTCAGGATAGCCCATGGTTTAGCCCACAAATTAGGTCTCAATATATTTTAAAAGATCAATAACATTAAAAAGTATCTTTCCAACCACGGGATGAAGTTAGATATTAATAACAAAAGTAAAACTAGAAAAGTTACAAATATGAAAGTAAAATCTTACACTTTTATTTTTTTAACACACACTCTTAAACAATCAATGAATCAAAGAAAACATGAGAAGAGAAATTAGAAAATACTAATGAAAATAATGAATTAAGACTAATTTTTTTAAAAAGCACAACATACCAAAACTTCTAGGACATGGAAAAAAATAGTGCTAAAGGGAAATTTTATAGCTATAAATGCTTACATTAGAAAAGAAGGAAGATCCTGAAACAACAACCTAACTTAACAACTTAAAAAACTAGAAAAAGAAAAAACTATACCCAAAGCTACAAGAAATAAAGATTATGGAAGAAATAGAGAATAGAAAAAAAGAGGAAATAATATTTCTATTGATAAAAATAAAATTAAATAAAATAATTATTATATCTTCTTGAAGTATTAAATCTTTTATTCATATGTAATACCCTTTTTGTTTCTTATAATGTTTTTTTAATTATATTTTCTAAAAGAGTGGAATTGGAATGTTCCTAACCAAACATTGGTTCTTTGAAAAGATCAACAAAATTGACAAACCTTTAATTAAATGTATCAAGAACTGAGAAAGAGAAAAGGCTCAAATTACCAAAATAAAAAATGAAAGTGAGTACATTATTACCAATTTTACAGAAATGAAAAGGGTTATAACAAAGAATTATATAATTATAAATATTTATATGTCAATAAATTGGATAAATAGATGAAATGAATAAATTTCTAGAAATGCAAACCCTATAAATGCTAAATCACAAGGACATAAAAAACATTAATAGACCTATTAGTAGTAAGGTAATTGAATCAATAATCAAAAATCTTCTGGAAAAAAAAAAAAAAAAAACACCCAGGACCTAATGGTTTCACTAATGAATTCTACCAAAATTTAAAGAATTATTACCAATCCTTCTCAAACTTTTCCAAAAATTTAAATGGAAAGAACAATTCCTAACCCTTTTTTTTTTCTTTTTTTTTTTTTGAGACAAAGTCTCACTATGTCACCCTTGGTAGAGTGCTGTGGCATCACAGCTCACAGCAAATTCAAACTCCTGGGCTTAAGCAATTCTCTTGCCTCAGCCTCCCAGTTATTTGGAACTACAGGCACCTGCCACAATGCCAGGCTATTTTTTGTTGCAGTTGTCATTGTTGTTTAGCTGGCCCAGGCTGGGTTCAAACCCACTAGCCTTACTGTATGTGGCTAGTGCATAACCACTGTGCTATGGGCTCTGAGCCACCTAACCCATTTTATGAGGCCAGCATTATCTTTATATAAAAACCAAACAATGACACTACAAGGAAAAAAAAAAAAAAACAAAAAAAAAAACTACAGACCAGTATTCCTTATGAACATTAATACAAAAATCAAAAAAAAGAAAAAAACCTAGCAAATGGAATTCAACAGTAAATTAAATTGATTATACTCCATGACCAAATGAGACTTTTTTCCTAGAATGCAAGGATGGCTCAACATATAAAAATTGACCAATGTAATCTACCACACTAACAAAATGAAAGGGAAAACACATGTGATCATCTCAATTAATGCAGAAAAGGCATTTGAAAAAATGCAATACCCTTTCATAATGACAACATTCAACAAACTAAAAATAGAATGAAACTACTTAAATATAATAGAAGTCCCATATGAAAAACCCATAGTGAACATTATACTTAGTGGTGAAAGATTTAATGCTTTTCACCTAAAAGCAGAAACAAGGCAAGGATGCTTATTGTCACAATTTCTGTTCAACATAGTATTGGAAGTTCTAGCAGAGATGTTAGACAAGAAAAAGAAGTGTAACACAACCAAATCAGAAAGAAAAGGATAAAATTATCTCTGTTCACAGATGATATGATCTTGTACATTGAAAACCTCAAGATTTTACAAATAAAGCTGTCAAAATTAACAAAAAAATTAGCAAATTAACAGAATACAAGGTTAACACACAAAAACGAGTTGCATTTCTATATAGTAACAATGAACAATTTGAAAAGAAAATTACAAAAACAATGCCTTTTCCAAGAACATTAAAAAATAAAAGATTTAGGAATTAAGGATACAAATAACTTATGCAATGAAAACTACAAAATCTCAGTCAAGCACTGTGGCTCACACCCATAATCCTAACACTTTGGAAGGCTGAGGTGGAAGAATTACTTGCACTCAGTTGTTCAAGACCAGCCTTAGCACCAGCAAGACCCCATTTATACTAAAAATAGAAAAATTAGCTGGATGTCACAGCATGTGCCTGTAGTCCCAGCTACTCAGGAGGCTGAAGCAGAAGAATCACTTGAGTCTGAGAATTTGAGGTTTCTGTGAGCTAGGCTGATGCTATGACATTCTAACCTGAACAACAGTGTGAAACTCCATCTCAAAGATGGAAGGAAGGAAGGAAAGAAGGGAGGGAGAGAGAAACAGAGGGAGGAAGGGAGGAATGGAGGGAGGGAGGGAAGGGCAGGCTACAAAATATTGATGAAAAAGTTAACACATAAATAAATGGAAATACATCCCATGTGCATGTATTAGAAGAGTTAATATGTTGAGATGTTGTTACTACCCCCAGGTGACCAACAAATTCAATTAAATCCTTGGCAAAATCCCAAAGATAATTTTTGTAGAAATAGAAAAACCCATTCTAAAATCCATAAGGAACCACAAATAGTTAAAACAATCTTGAAAATGTACAACAAAACTGGAAACATCATACTTCCTGATTTCAAAATTTACTATAAAGCAAAGTAACCAAAACAGTGTGGTACTAGCATAAAGACAGATGTACAAGCCAGTGGAATAGAATAGAGATCCCAGAAAAAATCCTCACATATTATGGTCAAGTGATTTTTTATAAGGGTGCCAATACCATTCAATAGGAAAAGAACAATGTTTTGGTTCTGGGAAAACTGAATAACCACAGGCAAAAGTATGACATTGAACCCTCCATATATGCAGTCCTAAATGTAAGACCCAAACTATAAATCTCTTAGGAAATAACAGGGCAGAATCTTCATGTCATTAGAATTAGCAATGATTTCTTGAATACAACACAAATGGCACAGGCAACAAAAGAAAAATAAACAAATTGGATTTTCTGAAAAATTTTAAATTTTGTGCATCAAAAGACAATATCAAAAAGACAGCCCACAAAATGGAAAAAAAATATTTGCAAATCATATATATGATAAAACTCACCAAGGGGGGAAAAAATCTGATTAAAAAATAACATGTCAGGGCGGGACCTGTGGCTCAAAGGAGTATGGCTCTGGCCCCATATACCAGAAGTGGCAGGTTGAAACCTGGCCCCCGCAAAAACTGCAAAATAATAATAATAATAATAATAATAATAACAACAACAACAACATGGCAAAAACATGAACAGACATTTCTCTAAAGAAGATATACAAATTACCAAAAAATGCATTAAAAGATCCTATACATCACTAATCATTTGGGAAATGCAAATTAAAAGTATAGGGATGGGGCAGAGTCAAGATGGCTGTCTGAGGCCAGCTTTCTACAGAGGTTTCCATCCAGAAGGAGAGTTAAAGGACAGAAATTTAGCAAGTAATCTGGTGGATTAGAGCTGCCCCAAGAGAGAAGGTTGAAGAATGCACATCAACCCTGCTGAGGTGAGCTGAAACCCCAAGAATACAAACAAAAGGTACAAAATCCATTGCCAAGCAGATGGGACTCCTCTTCCTCATGAGAACGGCTGAGAGTATTCCACACAAACAAGTGAGCAGAGTCCAAAATTCCTCTCATTATATCCCGTGAGAGAGACCCTCTAAAAACTGGACCTACTTCCCCTACCAGGGTGCCATGGTGCTCTCCTACCAGGCATAAAACTGTATAATACTATACATATTTTCTATCTGCAATTCTGAACTCCCAGCACTCCTCTCCACTGTCACTCTGAGGTCTGGAAGCCAGTCCCCAGGAGTACAGATTCTTGGATATTATCTCAAGAGGCGTGGACAGGGCATGGACTGCTACTGGTCAGTACTGATTCTGCACCATGGGAGTGAGGAGAGGATGGTTGGCTGAGACGGAACCATACAAGAGCAGCGGTGCCTTGAGGCATAGAGGAGCAGCCACTTCAGCAACAATAGGGCTCACCCCTGGATATCCTGGAGTCACACCCCCTGTTTCTCTGGGTAACCACATGAGGCAAGGCATCTTCTCCAGTGGCAGCCACTGGTGGAACAGATCTGTGACAGAAACGCAGGCCCCATGAGTAAAGGGTTTGCCTGAGGTGGTACCAGCCTGGGTGGAGCACAGGGACTAGAATACACACACACAGAGCCAGCAGATTCCCAGGGTGGGGCTGACCCAGAGGACCGCTTTACTGAGCCTGGGACATATCGGCCCTCAGGAAATCATTACCCGAGACAAAGGAGGGAAGGCAGAGGCTGGAACTGACAGCTAACCATGCCACGAATACAAACTGCAGCCGAGACTGGACAGCAGCACAGGTTCTGTGAACTCTAACAGTGTCTCTTCTGCAGGAGGAATATAGATGGGACAGAAATAAATTCTGCAAAGTTGTTTTGTTCTGTCAGTAACATCAATCAGGAGCAGGGCTGGAACTGAGTGAACAGCCTCAGCCTCCATTAAGCACCTGAGGTTGTCAGGCCTCACTCCCCCCCACCCCCCACCCCCCGCCAGATAGTGGCAGAGAGTAGCGGCCTGGCGGGGGAGACATAGATCTCCCTGTGATCCATGCAGGTGTAAACACCTGGAGTATCTGCTAATAGGAGGCAAAAGGGTCACAGTCCTGCGGGGTTATCAGTGACTGGGTGTGACAGAGGTACAAGGTGGGGAAGGAGGTATCAACCTTCCCAGAAAGGTCTATTTGATGGGTGGGTCCTCCTGACATCAGGGAGCACTGGAGCAAGTCATATTTGAGTTGTCAGCAGACCTCTGCAATCTAGTTGCCAGAGACCTTTTAAACTCTCCCACCTGAGATAAGTGCTAAATGAGACAATTGATTTGGACCTCTTGAACTGCACTGATTGCCCAAGGATTATCCAAGTGGTACCCTGGGTGTGTGGTTGTGGGAAGGTTTGATTTTCCTTTTCCAATTGTTGCCTGTGGGGGGTGGGGTGACTTAATTACTGGTATTTCTCCACAGCTGAGACTTCAACCCAGAGTAACTAATTCACTAGGGTTGGACAGAGACCCACTGAAAATAAGACAGAGCCACTTAGCTGCACCACACAAAGCAGGTCCCCAGTATCTCAGGCTGTAGCACAGGACGGGTCATTGGCAAAGCTCCAGGGAAAAAGGTACAGCCACCAGTCCCAGCTTTTGGGGAAAGGCTGGTTAATCATTTCTCCTGGAGCCCCAAAACCAACTTTTCTTTATCCACTCATCTAGTCAAATGCTGTAAAATAATCATGAGGCGGCAGCAGTGGAAAAACTCTGGTAACATGAATGACCAGAGTAGATCAATCCCCCCAAGGAAAGACATAGCAGACATAACTGAAGATCCCATTCATACACAGATGGCCAAGATGTCAGAAATTGAATTCAGAATTTGGATTGCAAACAAGATTAATAGAATGGAGGAAAAGTTGGAATTAGAAATTTGAGGAGCAATTCAAAAGTTGTCTCAAGAATTCAACGAATTCGAAGACAAAATCACCAAAGATTTTGACACATTGAGGCAAGAATTTGCAACCCAGAAAGATCTAAAAAATATAGTAGAGAGGGGTACATTGCTTGAGCTCAGGAGTTGGAGACCAGTCTGAGCAAGAGTGAGATCCCCTTCTCTACTAAAATAGAAAAACTAGAGAACAATCCAAGATAGCGGCCGAGTAACAGCTTCCCTGCAACAGGGCATGGTGAGTCTGAGGAGGTAAGACTCCAGACATCTCTGGATGGTGGGATCTGCCTATAATCATCCCTTTGAGGATACAGGGAGTCAGCAAGGGACTTCTGGACCCCAAGAGGAGAACAAAAATAGTGGAAAACAGTGGCAAGTGGTTGCGTGTGCCTGATAGACCTAATCCTGCCAGCAGCCATAAGTACAAGCAGCAGTGAGACTGCAAACCAGAAAGGCCTTACCTGTGAACTGTTTCAGTGTTTTTAGACTGGCCACTCAGTTGAACTGCCATTGGGGAGAGCTTGATCAGGAGTGCAGAGAACTTTGGGCATTGTCTAGGGCCCAAGACTGAGCTGCTGAGCCTGACGGAGCTAATAGTGTTCGGTTGTGGGCCACAGGGAGCCATTATGAGAGAACAGCCCCAGCAAGCTCCGCCCAGCAAGGATCAGGCATTGTCTAGGGCCCAAGACTGAGCTGCTGAGCCTGACGGAGCTAATAGTGTTCGGTTGTGGGCCACAGGGAGCCATTATGAGAGAATAGCCCCAGCAAGCTCCGCCCAGCAAGGATCAGGCAGGAGCTAGTAACCTAGTGACTGAGCAGCCTAAAGGCAGGGACTGAGCTGCCTTACAGCCTTAACCCTCAGGGGCAGAATGAGACTGGTTTTGGCACACTGGAGCCTCAGGCTGTTGCCCTGGGTAGAGTGCCACGGCATCAAAACTCATAGCAACATCAAACTCCTGGGCTTGCCACTGCCTGGACCTGTGCCCGCCGGCCCTCCGCATGCCCTGATCAGGAACTGTGGGAGCCATGCAACCCTGCATCCTCCCTCCTACACCCTCCCTGCCTCCAACAAGCCCACTCGTCTGGCCAGGGACACTGGTAGCCATGTGCCCTCTGGAGCACTCCCTGCCTCTGCGCAGATCCCTTCTCCTGGCCAGAGACTGCTGGAGCCTTGGGTTCTCTGTGCCAAAGTCACTGGGCACCAGGCACTCCCAGAACCATGTGCACCACCTCCTGCCCTGTTGCTGGATCTGGTGTGTCACACTCCAGAGCTGCTTCCACAAACAGAACTCCCTGGCTGGAGGAGCTCCAGAGGAACTACACAGGGCCACTCCCTGCAAAGATCCTGCAACAATAGAGTGATCCCGCTGGGGTCTAATCTTGGAGAAACACCTCCCCAACTCTGAGGATGGCCAGAGGCAATGGTGAAAAACAATCATGACACAAAATCAACAGAAAAACTCTGGCAATATGAATAGTCAGAATAGACCAACTCCCTCAAGAATCAATGGGGCAGACACAGCACAAGATTCTATGCACAAACAAATAGCTGAAATGTCAGAAATCGAATTCAGAATCTGGATAGCAAATAAGATCAAATTAGAATTCCAAGCAGTAACCCAAAAGATATCTCAAGAATTCAACGAATTCAAAGACCAAATGACCAAAGATTTTGACACATTAAGACAAGAAGTTGCAGCCCTCAAAGATCTGAGAAACACAGTAGAAACCCTCAGTAACAGAATGGAGCAAGCAGAAGAAAGGATTTCTGACATTGAAAACAAAGCTTTCGAAAGCTCCTAAACTCTCAAAGAGGAAGAGAAATGGAGGGTAAAAAACAGATCACTCTCTCAGAGAGCTCTGGGATAATTTGAAGAAAACCAATATTTGTCTTATAGGGATCCCCGAAAGCGACAAAGTGGCCTCACAAGGCACAGAGTCTCTTCCCCATGAGATTATGAAGGTGAACTTTCCAGACATGCCAAGAGATTCTGAAAGTCAGATAGCAGACAGTTTCAGAGCTCCAGCATGACTCAACCCAAATAAGACATCCCCCAGACACATCATAATCAACTTCACTAAGAGTAATATGAAGGAGAAAATTCTGAAAGCAGCCAGATGAAAGAAAACCATCACCTATAAGGGGAAAAATATTAGAATAACTGTAGATCTCTCTGCTGAAATCTTTCAAGCTAGAAGAGGATGGTCATTGACTTTTACTCTCATAAAACAAAATAACTTTTAACCCAGGATCTTGTATCCAGCTAAACTGAGTTTCATTTATGACAGAGAAATTAAATACTTCAACGACATTCACATGTTGAAGAAATTTGCCATAACTAAACCAACTCTCCAGCATATTCTCAGATCTATCTTCCATAAAGACCAGCATAATCCTCACCACAAAAGTAAACCCACCCAGAAAATTTTGATCAAATTCCAACTTCCACACTTGCAAAATGATTAAAAATGTCCACTAGACTCTCAAAAGACTTATCAATATTCTCAATTAATGTGAATGGTTTAAATTGTCCTCTAAAGAGGCACAGGTTGGCTGACTGGATACAAAAATTCAAGCCAGATATCTGCTGCATCCAAGAATCACATCTTACACTAAAAAACAAATTTAGACTCAAGGTGAAGGGATGGTCATCTATATTCCAAGCAAATGGACAGAAGAAAAAAACAGGTGTTGCGATGCAATTTGCAGACGCAATAGGCTTTAAACCAACCGATATAAGGAAGGATAAGAATGGACACTTCATATTTGTTAAAGTTAATACTCAATATGATGAGATTTCAATTATTAATATTTATGCACGCAACCAGAACGCACTTCAATTTATAAGAGAAACTCTAACAGACATGAGCAACTTGACTTCCTCCAGTTCCATAGTAGTTAGACATTTTAACACCCCTTTAGCAGTGCTGGATTGATCCTCCAAAAAGAAGCTAAGCAAAGAAATTTTAGATTTAAACTTAACCATTCAACATCTGGACCTAACAGTCTACAGAACATTTTATCCCAACAAAACTGAATACACATTCTTCTCATCAGCCCATGAAGCATACTCCAAAATTGACCATATCCTAGACCGCAAATCTAACCTCAGCAAATTTTAAAAAATAGAAATTATTCCTTGCATCTTCTCAGACCATCATGGAATAAAAGTTGAACTCAGTAACAACAGGAATCTGCATACTTATACAAAAACACGGAAGTTAAATAACCTTATGCTGAATGATAGCTGGGTCATAGACGAGATTAAGAAGGAAATTACCAAATTTTTGGAACAAAACAACAATGAAGATATGAATTATCAGAACCTCTGGGATACCGCAAAGGCAGTCCTAAGAGGGAAATTTATAGCACTGCAAGCCTTCCTCAAGAGAACGGAAAGAGAGGAAATTAGCAACTTAATGGGACATCTCAAGCAACTGGAAAAGGAAGAACATTCCAACCCCAAACCCAGTAGAAGAAAAGAAACAACCAAAATTAGAGCAGAATTAAATGAAATTGAAAACAAAAGGATGATACAACATATCAATAAATGGAAAAGTTGGGTTTTTGAAAAGATCGATAAAATAGATAAACCTTTGGCTAACATAACCAGAAAAAGAAGAATAAAATCTCTAATCTCTTTTGTGCCAGCATGGTACTGGCACAAAAAATCAGAAATGACAAAGATGAAATAACAACAGACTCTTCAGAAATTCAAAAAATGAATATTATAATAAACTTTATTGTCAGAAATATGAAAATCTGAAGGAAATTGACCAATACTTGGAAGCACATCACCTTCCAATACTTAGCCAGAATTCATCAACTGTGAAAATACACATATATTTTAAATAAACACTATGTACTTTCTGAAATAAATTTTACATCTCTATTTTACCTCCTTAATGAAGTTATTTCTATGTATTTGTGATCATTGTTCCTGTTTCAATTATGTCATCTTACAATTAAACTATGGGACATAAATGCAAAGTTTTCACACACTTAAGAGTACTAAATTTGCTTAGTACTATTAGGTTCTTAGTACTATTAGGTTCTTAACATTATTTCTAAAACAACCCTTCAAATTCTGAAAACTAATCAAAAGAATGAACCATAAAACAGTTTAAAGAATAAGTTTCTTTGAATTATAAGACACACATTTTAAATGCATGAGATGAATCTATTTGGAAAAAATAGATTATGAAGAAAAATGTAAATCAGTGAAACAAATAACTTTAATATATTTCTGAGACAAATACATTTTCTGAATTATCCTCATGTTCCTGATGGAGTTTGTCTGTTTTTCTGTTTTGCTTAGTTTTGTCCTTCTATTTCTTCAAGTATTTAATATCCCAGTGCTTCAGTTTCTTTGTAAAGTGACAATTACCTGAGGAGAGGTGGGAGCATGTGACAAGGTGCATTGATCCTTCATTATCTATTCATTTGCTGGTTTACTGTATTGGTTTGTGGAAAAATTAATTAAATTATTGCAAAGCAGAGATTAGTTTATGAAAAGGTAGAGATGCAAACAAATGTTCAGAGCCATTGCATTATTGACTTAATGGTCTGTCTTAATGAGCTGTATAAACACCCTCTGTTAAGCATGTTGCTAGTTTACCTAATATCACATTGTTTTCTCCTTTAAATGTTTCAAATATTGAAGTCTTAGCAATTTGAATCCTTATTGATTGCAATCTCCCGGCGCTCTCTCCCAAGGCCTCCCTTGAAGCTGGTTTAAATCGTTTTTATTTTATTTAAGTAACAAAATAGAGGTGGTCATTAAAGGTGAAAAGTGCTTTTTTCTTCCTCAAGTCAAAAAAAACAATCATAGGATTTGTCTCATAAAAATGTCAGATGTCTGCTTCATTTCCAACTAAGCATTACAAATACGACAGGTTGTATTTGTTAAAGCTGTACCCAAGACTCATACTGTGCCCTATGATCAGAGTATTTTTCACAGAGATGAACTCTCACTGGACCTAGCATTTAGCATTCTTTTTGAAAAGCTTCTCAATTTTAGTCATGCCTGTATCCTTTTAAAGAATTATCAGCCAGTGTGCCTTTGCAGTTAAACTTCTAAAATCTGGTCTAGAATAAAATGCTGGATGATACTCTAGATTAAACAAATTAGAATAGACAACCCGGATTGACGCCAACTCAACTATCCATTCTAAGTCGATTTTTAGCAGATTGTATTTATCCTGCAACATATTGGTCTCAGTTCTCCCCTGGCTCTGGATGGGACTGATATATCTGTCCTCTTGAGTGTTTATTATATAACACAATAATGTTAAACACTCATGTTTCCTAGACTTAATCAACTGTGGGCAAAGTGAAGCTATTTGACTATTAAATTTTTAAAACCTATGTCTCCACTGTGTGCTTAAATATGAGACTACTTCATCAACTAGCAGGTGAACTGCTTGTTTTCACAGGATGAAGTGTGATAATGTTTACAATCATTGAAACATATGAAATGTTTAATATATTACAGTGATTATTACTTTTGATAAAGTTTTCAATTAAGAAAGTTTAAATTTTTTTTTTTTTTTTTGCAGTTTCTGGTTGGAGCTGGATTTGAACCCACCACCTCCAACATATGGGGCCAGTGCCCTACTCCTTTGAGCCACAGGTGCCACCCAGAAGTTTAAAATTTTTAAACTGTTTTTTACCCATGCCCTATACACAGAAGAGTACATACAGAATCATTATAAAGCCCAATGAATTTATGAAGCTAAAACCTGAATGCCAAAGACTGCATTTCTGACTAAAAATCATCTGTTTAGTTGAATGATAGAACAAGTATCATTATAGTTGTTCTAACTCTTTTTATTTCCATGTAATCTAAAACCTGATAAATGTTTAGTCAATACTATAACAATCTAAGCTTGAAGGTAGAGTTTTATTACCTATACATTGACCCTGAGCCTTTGTTCACAAAGCAATATAAATACAATCATATTCCTAACTGGGTATTTTTACCTATTAAACAGAGATTTTTTTTTCCCCTCCTGTCTATATAGGAGGTAGGGTACAAAGATTGAAATTAACTTTTTTTTTAAATTTCAGAATATTATAGGGGTACAAATGCTTAGCTGCATGGATAACTTTTTGTACTTCTTGAGTTACAGTTGTAAGTGTGACCATCATCCCGATGGTGCATATCGTACCCATTATGAAATTAACTTTTACTGAGTACCTGTAAAGATCCGAGCACCATGATAGACACTGTCACATCGTTTTTACACAGACAGCATCCCTACAAAGAGAATTTTATAAATTTTCTGAATACTTTTAAATTGTTATTTACAGTATTTATCAACATGATGTTTTGAGATATATATACATGTGGATTGGACAAAATTTCAGTTAGACAAGAGGAACATGTTCAAGAGCTCTACTGTACATCATGGTAACTATAGTTAATAATACGATTATATATTTGAAAATTGCTAAGACAATAACTTTTAAGCTATCACAAACAGAATATCATTTATTTTTGCAGACGAAGAAAATGAGACACTGAGGCATTGAGTATCTTGCCTAATGTCCTACCTCATAAATAAAATCACTGGGATTCTGACTTCAATGTAATTCAGGGTCTTTCTACCACCCGTGTACAGAGACAGAAAGGGGACAACTCTTTCCTCCACATCATAAGGGTTATGGCGAACATACCTGTAACAAAAGACAGACTAACAAGTGAAAAGCATAACAAATTTATTAACATGAGTGAGCATTTCATACAAAAACTTAAGAAAACTCAAACAAGCATAGGTGGTTGAAGCTTAAATACCCTCTTCATAAGAGACAGGGAAGGGGGTAGGTTATAGGCAATTTTAGAGAGGTAGTAAATGATTTGGGGAGAGATGAACAGACTCTGGAAACAGAAATATCTTGAAACTGTTTCTCTTTGTAACTTGAACGGGACCAGAGAACAAACTATAAATGGCGACAAAGTTCATATGGGCTCTACATGTGTGTTTAGTTTTCAGTATCTTCCTCTATGACATGACTTTTAATTTTCTGGTTAATGAAATTTTAGAGAAATTACTGAGAATGATTGCTTCTTTTTGGAAGGTCCAGTTTATAGGTAGATAAGAGAATTTCTGAAAATAACTTCATCATGTGTTTTAAGAGAGGCAGCGGATCCAGAGACAGAGGTAGGGGTTGAGTCATCAAGATCGTGAGGCTTTCTCTTTAGTGCAGTACATCAAAGTGCCAGATTCTGGAGGGTTGTTATCCGTGCCCCAGAACTAGGTTGCCACTGAAACTGCAGCTCAATGATCCAGTCGCCTGATTCCAATCATCCCTTAGTTCCTTTTCAGAAACTGCTACTAATGAGTATTTCCATTGCAAATGTTACTCTTGACAGTACTCTCTCCCATCTATAGGCCAGTAGAAACTCACCAAAGCCATGGACTATATGTTCTTGTGAGCTCAGTCTTGCACGTCCATCTCTTGGACTACCAGTCAGTTTCAGAGAAGGGAGCCAGAGATAAATCGAATACATCAGCTAAAGCAGATAGAACATAAAACTGATCAACGGCCCCCTCGTGCATTTCTACTGGGGAAATCTGAATCCTCGCTTCTTGCTGTTTCCATTTCTGCATGACACCCTACCACATCTTCCCTTCATAATTGTTCTTCCTCTCATGTGCTTTTCCCAATCATCTACTTTTAAAATCCTGAGTATTTGACTTAAATCTTCCCTCTCCCATTTTTTTGCAAAAAGTCAATAAATTCTGCATTCTTTCATTAAATTATTCTTTCCCTCCCCACCCTTGCAGTTTTCACTGGACAATACGATCTGAGTGCTTATAGACTAATTCCTTACATCTCCTTTTTTGGTTAGTGATCCTGTTGCCATGGCCGCCTTCTACTTGCTTAAATTGAAACACTTCTTCCTGTATTTTCCAATTATTAAAGTCTCATCACGGCCTTCCAAGCGCAGGTGCATCTGATCTTTGTGGCACAGGGATTTTAACTCTTCCCTGTATGGATCATGCCTCTCCCCACAAATACCTCATGCACGCTTTCCATTTGTTGGATTGTGGCCATATGAAGAGAGGCCGTGACATGGTGGTACTCAAAGCAACTTCATTCAACACCTCAGCACCATGCTGAACTAAGAGCAACATAACAGGTACAGGAAAGTTAAACAGATGAGGGAGCTATGTTAACATTCATTAAACAGAATGCAAGATTTTTCTTTCCCTAAAAGAACTAATACAATATAATTAACTAATATACCTTATTTGTATTCCCTTCTGTAAAAATAACCGTACTTGCATGAAAACCCATTTACTCTGCACCACCCAAAGGTCATTAGTGACTTTATGGTGTGAATGACAAAGTTTAAATGAAACGACTTTAAGCAAAGTTTAAACTAAATGATTTTAGTTTTAGGCTTCATTTTCCACTTTTAAAACATTTATTCTTAATCAATACCTTCTTATATGTATGAATTTCATCTTTTTCTTTTCATCAATAGCCTTTTTATTCTTTTCTTTTTTTTTTTTCTTTTTTTTTTTTAGTATTCCTTAATTCTCATTATTAATTTCTTATTTCAAGCACATGTATTACTTTATTTCCACTTAATTTCTACCCGGCAGTGTATTAGTTTCCTATGACTGCTATAACAAATGAAAAAATCTATTTTTCTTTTCTTTTTCCTGTTTTACCTACACTGTAACCCAATGTTTTTAAGAATTACTTAGCGCATTTTAGCTCAGCACCTGTAGTTCAGGCAGCTAAGATGCCAGCCACATAGACAGGAGCTGGAGGGTTCAAATCTAGCCTGGGCCCACCAAACAGCAGTGACAGCTACAACCAAAAAAAAAGTAGCCGGGCACTGTGGCAGGCGCCTGTGGTCCCAGCTACTGGGGAGGCTGAGGCAAGAGAATCGCTTAAGCCCAAGAGTTTGAGGTGGCTGTGAGCTGTGATGCGACAGCACTCTACCCAGGGTGACAGCTTGAGACTCTGTCTCAAAAAAAAAGAATTACTTAGCACATTTCAGAGGCTCAATTAATATTTGTGAAATTCATGCGTGTTACCTTTATTTTTACTGTGTCATACACATTTTTCCAAAGAGTTATGACTGGGATAATTGTTTACACTAGATATGTACAAATTTGGGGTCAGAAATTTTTATGTAGCTGTAATTAAATGATAACCAACAGGTGGTATTAAAAGTTCAGAGTCTCTTGAGTTCTTTTATACCAAAGAAGAAAAGAGTTTAGAATATATTTTGTTTAAAGAATTTTAGTGTAGATAAAAATAGAAATTTAATTTTTGATAAAAAATTTTAAGCTGCAAACACTACAAACATCGTGTGTAAAAACTATTTCATTGATGAATACTTTTAAAGTGCTTTTAAAGTGGAGAATATTAAAAAATGGATCTGTGTGGTGACTAATCACATGTAAAAACTTTACATATCATTCTTTTGAGGTTAAAAAAGTATAAAAAGTGAAAAGTAGAGGTGGAAAGAAAAATTCAATTCTAGAATGTGATGTCAGGGTAATTAAGTATGAGCAGGAATGGAGAATTCTCATTGTACTTTTAGTTAACCTTTTAGAGAAAATGTGCTATTATTAGGAGTGTTAACATTTTTTAATTAAGGAAGTTTGGGTTCCAGATTTTCTGTTTTCTGATGCCTTTTTCACATTGTTTTCCTACCTTGAGATTCTAGCCCTTTCAGTTTGGGGGGTTTTTTCTACAAAACTTGGAAGTTCTTCAAGAACCATTTTTGGTAGTAATTCAGTGCTTTCCTGGCTGATATTGATTGAAATAATATACTTCAGAAGCACATGAAAATGTAAAGAACTATTTTAAACTTCAAAACTATTTCCATTTGATTTCAGTTTGACAGTTTAAAGTAGATATTATTTTAAAAGAATTCTTTCACCTACCATCAACTAATATCATAAAAAGGAAGCATTTGCTTACACAGAATTTTATACTTGATATAAAGAGGGAGAATGTCTGAGACAGCACCTCTTAAATAATACATAAAATAGTGTCAGTTAATAAAATAAAACAAAAAATATAAAGTGGAATTAATGTTTAGGTAATTTACATTAATTCAATTTCAATATCTGGAAAAACAAGATTGTTTACTGAAACTACACACACATTAACCTTGATTGGCTGCAATAACAAACATGCACTTTGTTCATATGTAAAAGGATTTAAACTATTAAAAAGTCACAGTACATACAGGTATCTGATATTTTCTCTCAGTTTTCCTTTTCTGTTGTTAGAACTTTAATCCTTCATGCCTGTCATCTCCTCGACCCCTATCCCAATTCCTTCTACCATCTGCCATCCAACTCAAAATGTTATCCCCAAGTTGGGAAACACTGTTATTAATATAAGGGAGTCCATGTCTTTATTATACAACAAATACTTCCTAATTATTTCTATAATCATTCATACTTTACTACCTTCTTTCTTTTATTTATTCAGAAAATATCAGTTAAGCATATTTCAGGCTTTAGACCTGACGCTGAGGACATAAAGACAGACAGGACAGAGCTTCTCCCTAAGTAAGGGACACTCACAACTTAATGTCTGGGACAGGCTCGTACCCACAAGGTCTTCCCACCCCAGACTACTAATATGTGAAATATCGGAAAATCTGTTCTGCGCATTGTAAGATGGTGAGCTGCATCTCTGGTCTATACCCACAAGGAAGCCAGCAGCATTGCCCCACTTGTTAACAATGGTTGAGACACAGCATTTCGACCTGCTGGACTGCAGAAGTTACTTACCTACCTAATGGCGCAGATCTACCACAAAAGAAAACAATTACCTCTGATCCCTACACTGAGTTTGCATTAACAGAACTCAGATCTCAAAAAAGAAAGACTAAAGCTGCCAGCAAACCTGGGCAGGCATTGGCCATAAACCACTGCCTGTTCTGCAGGTCCCATGTACTTTGTCCCAGGTCGCTGAATGTTCTTGAAGTTCACTGAATTCCCATAAAAATCATTTACCACCCCCTAAAATCATCCACACTTCCTCCTCTCCCTTTCCCCTATGAAGCAGGGTATATAAGCATCTCTTCCCCATTGGGATACTGAGCAATCTGTGATTCTCCCTGTGCGCATGGTAGTAATACATGTGTATATTTCTTCTCTTACTAATCTGTTTTTTTGCAAGTTGATTTTTCAGTGAACTTTCCAATCATGAAGGAGAAACTTTCTCTTCACCCCTTCATAACCAAAATGTTTTCAGACATATTATCTCCTTCAGCGTAACATCTCCCACAGCCAAATACCACTATCACAAGTAATAACACACAGCCCCGGGGTTGAAGAAGAAAAAAGACCAGAGAAGCCTTTCTATGGAAGATGGAGTTCGAGCTGAATCTTAAAGGACACGCAGCAATTAGCCAGTTTTATGTTGTTTCTGGAGAATTTCAAACAAGAAAAATATCATACATGAAGGCACAGAGGTAAGATTCTGCATCCTTCATTCACTCACAGGGAGAACAAAGGACTCAATATGCAGGTGCTTTAAAATCTGAAATGTAAAAACACAAAGGGGTATGTGAGGCTGAAGTTGTCAGGAAGTGGAACCAAATCATGGAAGACCTTGCATGTACATAAGAGCAATTGGACTTTATCCCATAAAAAATGAGTAGCTGTCGCAGCATGATGTGGAGAATTAGATTTTGAATAGATGGGTTTTGTAAGCCTGTTAGAGTACTGTGTAAGATCTATAAAGACAGAAATCATGCCTGTGCATTTTGTTTTCCCCTTTTTAAATCTAACACACAGCAGAGTAACTATAGGTGTTCAATAAATATTTGTCAAATGATTAATAATACTAGTAATAACTGCATTAATAGCTAGCATTTATTATATTCTCACTGTGTGTGCGGTAGTGCTCCAAATGGTTATTGAATGACAGAGGATTCATGTGATAGCAGTAATCCTGGAGGCAAGGAAATAGTCAGAATGTACTGAATTATTACAAACTTTAGAAATAATTGGTAGGTAAGAGGAACACTAGCAAACGCTAAGGTTAAAGGATGCCAAGTGACAAGTGACATCGTCCTTCTAGTTAGTGTCAAAGCTCACGCAAGATCCCATCCAAGTTTATTATCTAGTGCTCTTTTCAATAAAATCCTTCCTCTCTCATATCATAGTTTCCCTATATACTTCCAAATTCCTCATTTTTAACTGAATATCAATACCCATCTTGTCTTTCTTACTTAAGTTCTACAGTGAGCAAATAAGATAACATTAAGTTGCCTAGGCAACATAAGTGATCATTAAGGCCTATGGTTATTTGTACATCGAAATACATGTTTTGCCCAACATGTTATATATTGATATCCTATCAATTCCTTCATAAGAACTTTCCAAACTGGGCACAATTTAAGGGTATATGGTACACCTCTTGGAGGAGGTGTGCCAAATGAAAATAACAGAAGCTAGTTGTTTGTACCCTCACAGTAACCTGAAGTTTTAAAAAAAAAAAAAAAAAGAAAGAATTTTCTAAATGTTCCTGGATAAATTAGTTTATAAATTAGTTTATTGATTCATTTCAGTGTAAACACATGGAACTGAGATCTTATCAAAGTAAATACAGAGAATCCACTGAATACTGTGTTAAATTCCAACCAGGTTCATTGCCCAGTGCGCAAGAGGACACCAATAAACTGAAAGTACAGTTTACAGGGTCAAACAAGTTCACCAACTCATCCTAGGAAAAGTGCTACATTCCTCACTGCTGAATGTCACTACAGTCACCAGATGGCCAATGGGAGTACTTTAAAGGTAACCATAGTAATATTCAGCAATGAGGTATGTAGTACTTTTTCTAGGATGAGTTTGCAAACTTAATTGTCCACTTTCATACAGCAGAGAAAGAGTTTAATATCATAGGTATCATGCAAAGAGACAGGAGGAATTTCTCAAATCCATCTCCCCAAAAATTTGAGAGAAAAGATTTTTA
Source organism: Loris lydekkerianus (assembly GCA_963574355.1). Taxonomy (NCBI): domain Eukaryota; kingdom Metazoa; phylum Chordata; class Mammalia; order Primates; family Lorisidae; genus Loris; species Loris lydekkerianus. The sequence continues at coordinate 8,790 of CAUYPK010104317.1, read as the reverse complement.
TAGATAGTTTGATGGACAAACTGCTAGGCTATTGGATCTGCTAACTGGCTGGGTTTGGGGAGAAACCACAATTTTTAACCTCTGTGGTTCCTCCCCAAACCCAGCCAGTTAGCAGATCCAGTGGACTACACCTACAGTGCATCTTAGAAGGGTACAGGTGAAACTTACTAAATGCAGAATATAAATGCAGAACACAATAACTAAGAAAATGCCGTGAAGGCTATGTTAACTTGTTCAATAAAAATATTTCAAATTGTATATAAAACCAGCACATTATACCCCATGATTGCATTAATGTACACAGCTATGATTTAATAAAAAAAAAAAAATGCTGAGTTACTCCATGGGTGGGACGTGGGGAGAGTCACAAGACCAGTTAAGTAAATTTCTTGCTGTGGGCCACTGGTCGGGGTGGGTCAGACTTTCCCAAATCCTAGTCTTAGGTTTCACAAGGGGATGTTATCTATGGGGAAAGTTAAGAATCTTTTTGACCATTGGCTATGTGACTTCTGAGTACAAATTATAGGAATGCAAAGGAGGGGACAGTGGCTGGTTATTATCTATTATGTTTTACTCTGCTTGTGTCTTTGCAAAGTTTAGGTCCTTACCACAGTTCTCATCTTGCACCCCTTTTTTAATTTGTAAATGGCAACTTCAATAGTATATGAAAAAAAAGTTTCCTATCCAAATACTTTAGACATTTGTATTATCTTTTCTTTCACGCCCCCAAACAAATGCAAATATCTGAAAGTAAGAAAGGCTAATTACCTTAAAGGTTTTGGGAAATTGTTGACAGTACGGTGGTGATTTTTATCATCAACAAATTCTAAACAGTTAAAACTTATTTTATGGAGTTTTAAAAGAATTTAATGCAAATGGCACTTAGAATTCAGTCAAACAGTAATAGATTTTTGTTTCAAAAATTTCTCTAACAATGTTCTACATAGGACAATGTCTGGTAGGCCTACAGACTGGACAATGGCTTTTGGGCAGGGATTTTGTCCTTTGTTTATAGAGAATTTATGTCTGTTTTTTAGATGAGAAGCTATAATAATGGAAATGTACAATGAACCAACAATGTCTCACTTCAGTTTCATTCTGTTTTGATGGTTCATTTCATTTCTCCAATTTATAAAAGAAATTTTGAGTCTTATTTCTGTATTGCAAACTGTACGTCCTTATATCCAGTATGTGTCATTTGTGATTTCAATGAGAAACAATTCTGATGCCTGCCTTTAAGTCACTAATATCTATTTTGAAATAATACAGGCCCTCTGCAGAAAAGTACCAGGAATTTTTTGTTCACTCTGCTGACAAGTATCTGAATGAGATAATTTAGTTTACCGAGTAGTTATCTCATGGTTTCATGGTCTACGCAGCGCTATAAACTGACCAATCATTTCTACAGAATAAATTAGTTTTGCTTCTCATTCCTTCTTTAACACTATATAAAATCAGTTTAAAGATTCTAAATATCAAAAGCATTTATTTTAACATATGAAAAATTCTATGGTCCAGAGTGAATTTAATTGTTTGTGTTACTGAGTCTGGAAGGAAAAGTTCTCCTACCAACTTAATAAATATTCCTTCCCTTTGTCTTTCACCTTTTTGCCTGAAATCCTAAATTCCCTTTTATCCCTGAGGCTGGAAGCCAGATTTTCACATATCCCAGGTTCCAATTACATGCAAATTCTTATGAGCCCCGAGTCTCTGTGGGCATGTTCCTGAAAATATATCCATCTAGGTATTGCTATCAGTACTTTTTGTTACTAAAATTTATTAGTTTTACTTTTTGTTCAGGTTTAATTTACATAAAGTAAGATTCAAATTTTCACAGTTGGCATTACCAACCTTCTGCCTTGAAAATATAAAATTTTTCAAAAGAGCATTCACAGAGAATCTGATTTGAAGGAAAAACAACTTTCTTTTGAACATGAAAACATAAAATTATCAAACGTATATTCCCTTATAATTCACTGTTCTGATTTATAACATGATTTTATTAAGATTTAGTTAAATAAATATTACATTCTCTGCACAATAAATGACAATTTTGGCATAGGTAGGCAAGCAATTCTTTTGTGTTGCAATTAGTGGTTTATTAAGAGCCCTCCTATTAAATAGTACATTAATGACATTGTTTTCTTTTAAATTTTCTGTACTTCCTGATGCTTTGGCATCTGTGATCTTGCTCACCCAGGTAGAGAAAGCCTCTCTCAGGGTTAGATAATTCCTGGAGATAGCAAATAACTCTTCATGCTTCTCACATGCAAACCAACCAATCCAAAGCTGGATACCCCAACCGCCTCCTTCATCACACTCCATCTGCTGTTCCCCTCAAACTCCATCTAGTAATCCCCTCCCTAGAACCAGGCTCCAGATAGCTAGGGCAGCCCCTTCTCCGGGAGCTGAAACTATTTAAACTAGCCCATCAGGAGCTTGCTCGCCCTGTCTCACCTGTCTTTCTCACAAAAACCACAATAAAGGCTCTGGCTGACATTTCCCTCTCATTCCCTCTCTCCACGTGTGGCCCTGCATGGAGTAACATGCCCTCTCCTCTGGGAACTATGAAAAACAAACTATCAATAGCAGTCACCTCCTGATCTACTGGCTTCAGCATACCATTATATTAATAACGGTACCAATTAAATGTAACATTATTTTTCCTCGACCAAAACATGCCTTCTCACATTATGAACTGAAAAGAAGGGATGCCTTTATACAATACAAATTCAAGCCATTAGTTAAGGGAAAAAAAGTAGTGGTTGTTCAATTTTATGTTTGAGAATTACTTTGGAAATATATGCACACATATGAGACAGAGAGACGGATTTCATCTCTGCAATATATTAATTTCTTTGTCACTGTACTTTGTCACATTATCTTTTCTTTAAATGTTTCTAGCCTTTCTTCAACAAATTTGTTGAGGGAGTTTTGTTGATATAAGTTATTTTGATGACTTCTCCTCCCCTTCGATGGGCAATATCTTATGGTATATATTCTTTCTCTTCCTATGTTTCAATTTCTCTTCTTTTGTGGCTGGTAAAGGTGGGGGTTGACTGTGCTCAGATATCAGGCTGGCTCTTTTCTGACTGGTTCTCACTGGATCATTTCTCATTCATATATCTCCTGGAGGCATACATAACAAATTAGGGTATGCTCTGTTGCTATGTCAAATGCACTCTCATCAAAACTGTTATTTATTGTGTCTCCAGGATGCATCTCCCTTCAGTGTCAGTATCCATGGCACCAGTGTGCTCAGAGGAAATTTCTGTGAATTAATTTTTGACCTGGGAACTAACTACCTTCTCATCTTCTTTAGGTCAAGCAGCTCCACACTCTCAGATTGTAAGATAAACTATAAATGACGAGAACATGCTCCAGCACAGCTTTCCTTCATCAGCATCTCTCCTGCTGTTCTAGGGTGCTCATCTCTGCAGCAGCATTTCCCATCTTGCCTGTAGCTAGGTCTCACCCCTGTTTCCCATCTCCCTGAACTCCAAAATAGTTATTCTAGATTCAGTCACATGCTATCAGGGGGATATGTAACCTCTCTGATATCTAAAAGATAATGTTTTAACTTCTCACATCCTCACTGGTCTCAAAGTGAGTTTCATAATATTGTCTACATCTTCCACATTTGCAGTATTGGGTTGTGCCTATTTCTTTACTTTCATGAATATTGGTTTGATTTTTCCTTCTATCTTTTCTTGTTCTTCTTTTTTTTAATCTGGTGGATTTTGAGGCAGAAGAAAGAAGAGAACTGTCTATTCTGTATCTTCTTTAACATGAGGGCACTTGCATATCCTTTCTCTTTTATTAGACAAAAGGAATATATAAAGAAAGAATAGCAAGATCCAAGTTGAAAAACTACATTTAATATTGGTGAGTGTTTCAAAATATACTAGAAAGCTATGGTAACCAGAACAGCATGGTACTAGTGTAAAAATAGACACATAAAACAATGGAACAGAACAAAGAACCCAGAAATAAATCTGTGCATTTATAGCCAGCTTATTTTCAGTAAAGGTGCCAAGAACATACAATAAGGAAAGACTCTTCAGTAAATGAGCTGGGAAAACTGAATATCTACTGAACCCTTATTTTTCACTAAATAAAAAACATGAATTCAAAATAGATTAAAGTCATATTAAGACTATAAAGTTACTAGAGGGAAACACAGAGGAAAAGCTCTATGACATTGGTTTTGGATATCACTCCAAAAGCACAGGCAACAAAAGCAAAAAATAGACAGATGGGATTATAACAAACTAAAAATCTTCTATACAGTGAAAGAAACAATCAATAGAGGGGAGAGACAACATACAGAATAGGAGAAAACATTTGTAAAGTATATGTACATCTGATAAGAGTTTAATATCCAAAATGTGCAAGGAATTCAAACAACTCAATAGTAAGGAAACAACCCAGTTAAAAAATAGACAGAGGATCCGAACAGACATTTACTAAAAGAAGTCATGCAAATGACCAATAGGTACATACATCACTAATAATCAGAGAAATGCAAATTAAAACCACAATGAGGTATTACCTTATACCTGTTAGAATGGCTATTATTAAAAACACAAAGATAACAAATGTTGGCAAGGATGTGGAAAAAAGAGAACCCATGAACACTAGTACTGGGAATGTAAATTAGTACAACCATTATGGAAAGCAATATGGAAGGTCCTCAAAAAATTAACAACAGAATTACCATATAATCCAGCAATCCTACAACTGGGTAGATATCCAAGGAACTGAAATAAGTATGTTGAAGAGTTATCTGCACATCCATGTTCACTATAACATTGTTCATAACAACCAAGAAGTAAAATTAACCTAAGTGTTCCACAGTGGATGAATGGATAAAAAAATATGATATAGTATATACTCGATGGAATACTATTCAGCCATAAAAAAGAATGAAATACTGTCTTTTGTGACAATGTAGATGAACTTGAAGGACATTACATCAAGTGAAATCAGCCAGGCACAGAAAGACAAACACCATGTGACAGCATTCACATGTGGTATCTAAAGAAGCTGAACACACAGAATTAGAATGCTGAATGCTGGTCACCAGAGGTGCAGGGGTGGCTGTGGTTGAGGGCACCATTCAGAAGATGCTGAACAAAAGATACAAAAGTTCAGTTAGACAGGAGGAATAAGTTCAAGAGATCTACTGCGTAGTTAATAACATGTAGTCATGTTAACCAGTGTGATGAAAATGTGTCAAACGGTCTATAAAACCAGTGTATGGTGCCCCATGATCGCATTAATGTAGACAGCTATAATTTAATAAAAATAATAATAATAATATATTGTAGTCGTGGGCAGAACCTGTGGCTCAAAGGAGTAGGGCACTGGCCCCATATACTGGAGGTAGTGGGTTCAAATCCAGCCCCGGCCAAAAACTGCAAAAAGAAAAAAAAAAAAAAAAGAATTAAAAAATAAATTAAAAAAATATATATATATAGTAGTCCTGAAAAATGCTTAGAGAGTGAATGTAAAGTGTTTTCAAAACAAAAATGACAGATATATATAATGTATATAATAATTACCTAGATTTAGTCATTTTATATTATATATACCCATTTCAAATCATTTTATACATAATTACATAAAATTTTATATCTATTTTTAAAAAATAAATATTGTTGAGTGAATAATTATTTGAAAACATGATACCTACATGAGATAAAATAATAAAAGTACTCTATATGTATGAAGTATGAATTTTGTGGATTTTTTCACCTCATTGGATTTTTTCACAATTGCCTTGTGAATCAGGCAAATCAGTACTTATTATCTGTATATTATAAATGAATAAACTAAGCCTGAAAGCAAATATGTGACTTGCTCTAGTGAGAATTAAAATACGAATAATTCACATTCTAGTGCCATTTTTCTAAGCAGCTCTGCTTCTTAAAATTTATAATGTGTACTAAATGCAGGAGGGAATATGTTCTTAGCAGTTATTTGACCTCTAAGGGAAATTAAAAAGCAGAAAAACTGTGTCTTAATCATGATTTTCCTGAACAAAAAGTGACAAAATCCCAATTCAAATCAGCTAAAGACAGATGTGGGAGACGAAATAATGGTCCCCTAAGAATGTTCATCTCCAGATCCCTGGAACCTGTCAATATGTCATCTTATGTAGCAGAACAGATTTTGAAAACACGATAAAAGTTAAAGATCTTGAAATTGGGAAATTATTCTGGATTAAATTGTGGGTCCAACATAATCACAAAGGGCCTTATCAGAAAGATGCAGGAGGGTTAGCATAAGGGAATGTAACAAAATACTGGAAGGAGACAGAGAATGGAAGATGCTGCACCCCTAACTTTGAAGGTAGAGGAAAGAACCACAAGCTTAGGAATGCAGGCAATTTCCAGAAGCTAGAAGAGATGAGGAAATGGATTCTCTCTTAGACTGTCCAGAACAAATATGATTTTGCCAAAAGCCTGAGTTTAGCCATGTAAGACCAACTTCACACTTCTCACCCCCAAAACTATAAGATTATAGATTGGTGTTGTCTTTAGCCACTAACTTTGCACCACTCTGTTGTAGCAGCTACAGGGAAACGATACAGCAGGTATTTTATTGGGGCACACCCCTGGAAAGCCCAAGGCCAGGATGAGGTCGAGGTATGGCTGGATTTCTTGAACATCTAAGCCTCTATTTCACTTCACCCTCACACCACCTCCATGCTCCTGGCACCGCTGGGCTCTCATATTCCCCTGTCAGTCTCCTCACGGTGTATGGCTGGCTCTTCTTGCATCCACCACGTAAGTACCAATGCGTCCCAGGTGGCATGCCATGATTTGTCCAGTTGAGATCCAGGGCCCATGGAGCCACCTCATTTGATGGACAGCCCCACAAAATTCCCACAAGACTTCCCAAAAGGAAAATAAAGGTTCAGCAGATGAAAATGTAACTACATTTATCCTTGCCTTCTTAGCATACACACACACTCTGTCTCTCTCCTCCTATACATAACATAAAAAAAAAAAAAACCTGGATAAAATAAAGCAGCTTTCCCACACACATCTAAAAGCAACTAACCTGCTGAGGCCTGGCCCCTGGACTGCCCCAGGCCTCCATCCAGGGCCTCTGGGTGATGTGCATTCCTTTCAATGAGCTCTAGAAGTGTTTCCTCATGGTTTGGCTACCTACAGTCATCTTTTGAGCCCCAACATATCTACAATCTACTTACGATGGGACAAGAGATTCACCACAGTGATCACTCTCATTTTTAACAAGAAGAAAACATAGTGAAGTGTGTTTACTGTTCCACTGCTTATGACTCATTCTGAAGATAGTAGTGACCTGAGCAGTCAAGCCCACCTGGCCTCACTCCAGGGAGGATGGTTCTTGGCCTCTAAACAGAGCTGCATCATTTTTGCCTTTTACATCCTGTTTCAATGGCACAATGGCCAGGGGAGGGCATTAGGCCAGGATTAATCCCAGACTTCCATTTTTCCAAAGTGCAAAGTGGGTTTTTTATAATGAAATTTCCTTCAGTTGCTTTGCAATGCTCTGTATCCACAATCTATAGGCCAAACCTTAGTGTCTGGATCCAGATTTATCTGCGTCTCAGCCCTGTCTGCTCTCTAGCACCTCAAAACAATGGGCTACTTGGATGATAGTGGTCTTCTCTTCTTTCCGACCTGAATCTAGTATTTGGCATTTGTGGAACAGATTAACAGTTACTTTTGTTGTATAGTAAGTCCACGTCAGGAAGGAAATCAGAGGAGCCCAGAGAATCAGGTCTTAATAAAAAGTTGCCTTATCTTAAGAGCTTTATTTCTTTTGTTTAGCTAAAAATCTCTTCCCTTGAATTGTTCATACTAAGAGGTGTTTAACTTAAAAAAATTTTACTAAATTCTACCTGTGTTCTTTCAATGAAAGACAAACATTTTCAAAGCTGTATTATCTTATTAATTTATATAATAATATCTTCAAATTGTTACCTAATCCTCAGGCTGAGAGAATGGAAAATTTTCCTGGGCTTTGTTTTCCTATATTATGATTTTTTCCCTTGGATTTGTGATAAAGCAAGGCCACTAAGGATCAATGGACATGTTTAAAACCACACACACTAACATCTCAGCAGCCAACATCATAGCAACCTGCTGTGTGCCTGTTTACCTCAATTGACTTCAAAAATGAGTCCGTAAAGAGAATTTGCAAGAACAGCATTATGGACCATAACAAAAGGTGCCTTAGTTAGAGGAAACTTAGGCTGAATTCACATAGGGAGCTCTTTCCATCTCTTTCAAGCAGTAGTTATGAGCGAATTCACTAGCAAGTATTTAGAAATAATGAAAGATATTCTCTGGCAAGTGACAATAACTTCATGAGAAGACAAACATCTCTAAAGTATTTGGAATTGTGTTTCATCTATCAGCATATATAGTTATAAATCTATTTATCTATCTTAATAGTCAATCTGATAAGCTTCGTGGTGACTTGCAAGTATTACATTAGGAAGATGCATTATTTATTTTGAATGTATTAGGCTCACTTTTTAATCCTCCATTAAAACTCTATTAAAAATGAGATTTTTTTAGAGTTACTGCACATTTAGTTATCTTATTTCAAGTTTGCCTCTCTCTATTTCTTGCATTGTAGATGGGGATCAATTTCAAATCCTAAAATGAGGGGGGAGACAAGATGGCGGACTGAAGCCAGCTTTTCACAGAGGCTCCCGTCCAGAAGGAGAGTTAAAGGATGGAAATTTAGTAAGTAACCTGGAGGATTCGAGCTATACCAGGAGAGAAGGTT
>CAUYPK010104314.1:0-29727 GCA_963574355.1 Loris lydekkerianus | reverse complement strand
CCCTCCTCAGAAGCAGCATAACAAAATCCAAACTTGGCAAAGAGCCACAGTATACAAAATAATGATAAGAGGCAAAGAGCCGCATTCATTTTGGCCAGGAGCCGCATGCGGCTCGAGAGCCGCGTGTTCGCCACCCCTGCCCTAACCCCAATGTGATGATATTGGAGATAAGGCCTTTGGGAAATAATTGGGATTAGATGAGGCCATGAGTGTGGGACCCACTTGTTGGCATTAGAATTCCTATAAATAATGCCACCAGGAGGCTCTCACATTCACTTGTTCTCTGTCTCTCTCCCTCTCTCTCATGTGAGCACACAGCAAAATGGCAGCCATCTATAAGCCAGTAAGAGATCCCTCACCAGACCCTGATGATTTTGGCAACCTGATCTTGGACTCCCAAAATTATGAGAAAATGTTTTTCTGTTGTTTAAGCCACTCAACCTTTGGTTAAAACTCTCCAAGTTCACTAGGACAGGCATTAAGTTAATTTATCCACCAACCAAAACTGAGTGACTGCAAATACTCTGAAATACATTTTATATCTCCCATTTTGTTTTAGGTAGACCCTTAAATAAATAGTTGCCTAGTCCATCCTCATTAAACAATTTCTATGAACTCTTGAGTCATTAAATAGTGATTTTTTCTTTATCAAACACTTAATGCTAAGATTTCAAATAACAGTATGTCTTCCCAAATACTGTCCCTACTGTGCATTCACATTGTAAGTACTATTATAAAATTCTTATTAAGAATAGTTACACTGGGCAGCACCTGTGGCTCAAAGGAGTAGGGTGCCGGCCTCATATACCAAAGTTGGGACGTTCAAACCCACCCCAGGCCAAAAACTGCAAAAAAAAAAAAAAAAAAAAAAACCCAAACCAAAAAAAAAACAGGAATAGTTATACTAATCACTGTGGGAAGAAGATTTAGATAAATGGACATGGGTATGGGTGTCCATACTGATACAGGGTATCTAGACATAATCACCATGCAATATTTAGCATTTAAAAAACATTGACTTTGAAAATATGTACTTTAAATCCTTGAATCTCAACTCTAAGTTGCTAAAACTACTTTTCTTTATTTTCTATTCCTAAACAAATTAAATCATACTTTTTATAAGAAAGATTCTCAGTATGCCTTACAAATAAATATGCCTACATATATAGTGTATATACTTAGATCATGTCTTTATTCTATTTTAGTTATTAAAAGATGACCTACAGAAACCTTACTGGTATAAATTAATATATTTAAAAATGGATATGTGTGCACACATGTACATAAGCTGGTGCTTTTTTCTTCTCTGCCACTTTGATTTAGATGATTATAGTAATTCAAAAATTATTTACTGAGGAACATACAATAGATTATTTTGTTATAGAAATTGATGATGATGAAAGAATCTTCTACCTTCAATGAGTTCTTTATTTTGGAAGAAACAAAAGAGTGAAATCTTGGGAAATCATAGGGAAACCTGGGTCTGTCCTCTACACTGTCAAAGATGAGTGGGTCACTTTTCTAAACCTACTTAATCTTTTAGGAACTTTTAGTATTTTTAGTTGCAAAATTGTAATGCTTACTTCAGGATATTAAGAGGATTAAAGATTACTATTTAACTTATTTAAAGAACCTACCAAGGCACCTAGATGAGGAAATAAGTCAGTCTTTCTTGCTATCATATTGTAAATGATGACCACACAAAGCAGTGAATGGAGTAACACACTTCCTTCACAATGTCTCAGAAAGGGAAAAAGGAAAAATTATTTTGTTCTAGGATGAAGAGGCATCACATTGGTTCAGGAGGCAGACAAAGGAAGAACAACACTGTTAAGTAGATGCAATGTTCTGACACCCCTGCATTCATAAGTATAAAAGGCTAACAGGTGGGGAGCCCAGAGGATAGAACAGAGGATGATCCAAGGAAGGTGAAGCTAAAATGTTGTTCATCTATGAGGTAATGGAGACACATGTCTGCTTGTAAGCAGGGCAGAGACAGAACCTTAATGCATTTGAAGCCATTTATTACAATGGCAACGAGACCAATAGGATGTGCTAAAGTAGATGGACAGTGAGATAATCCGGACTAGAGAGCATGACAGCCTTAACCATGGAAATGTCACTGGCAATAAATAAAGCGTGGAACAGGCGGGCATAGCTTGAATGCAGAAGAAAAAGTAAGGCTCCCCCCGATCACATTTCTACCAGCCAAGGACATGGTCAGTTTTGCCACGACACTTCCAGCAGTTATGCTAAGGCCTCTTCTCACTCTTTTGCCACCTTTCTTTTGCCTTGAAAGTCCAACTAAAGTCCAATTTTAATAAAATCTAGCAATTTTTTCCAATCCTATATAAAGAATGTGGCATGCATAGTGTTTGGGGACACATTCTGGCCTAAAGATATAGAATAAAGATTTAGAGTTGTTAGTTGGTCTAGAATAGGAAAACAATAATAATCTTGAGATTTATATTTCTACTCTCTTGCCTGGCATTACTATTGACTGTCTTCCAGACACTTTGTTTATAAATTGCCTACCAAGGAACTCGTTATCTTTTCCTCCAACATCCGTGTCCCCATCTTTGTACCTTGCCGATGATGTACCCATCCCCCTAACTCTAGCTGAAAGTAATGGAATTATCACCTACATACAACAGTCTCTCAGATAAAACTTTGATGCTGCCTTAAAAGTCAGGATCAGAGAAAAGTATCTTTTCTTTACTAAATTTCTAGAGTAAATATTGTGCTGTGTCAATAGTTTCTTAGATTAATCTTCTCTCCCATATTTTTCTAAAATACCTTTCCATTGATTCTGGTCCCATCTTACCTTAGAAATCATCCCACAGGGTAATATGTGTTGTGCGATTGTTTTCTTGCAAATGTAGTCAATGTGATGACTTTTATGTATTTTTCTCAAAAGGGAATTATGTCTCTAGACCAAACAAGAAAATTGAAGTTAATGTAAATGTTTATCATTCCTGTCTAACTAAATTACATTCCTTGACCTTAATTTGCTAATTTACCTTTGGAGAAGAAATGAAAAAAGTATAATTCCCTCATGTATTAGATTATCAAATATGCATGATTGTTTCTGGCATGAATGCAAACAGTAATTTCCTTTCCTTTTATTCTTCGTTTATAGTCAATTAAAATTGTCTTTGAGTGACATTTGTACTAAATGTTTGCTGATATTTTTATTTTACTTTACTCATTTTAGTAGTGTTTATTGAGTGTATCCTATACGCTGTATTTTAAATTTTTCTCATTTAAAATAGTTTATTTATGATGGAAATAGCCTAATACTGTGAAATTTAATATAATGTATAAATATGTTGTTATATAAAAAACCTATATAAGCTTAAGAATGAAATAGACAATATAGTTTTAGTATTAGGGACAAATTTGAAAATTTAGGCCATTGTTTTTAATATATTTACCAATATATGTGCCAATTTGTTAAGTTTTATGAGGTTAACATATGATCAAAGTGGATTTAATTATCTGTTTACAGTGCAATAAAGGCAAAATATTTTCAAATGAAACCAAACTCTTACCGAAGATAGATTGGGTAAAGGTATTGAGTTATAGTTTTTATAGGGTCCAAAAAGATCATATGTAAACTCTATGAATAATTAGCTTAATATTTTATCAGTAATAAAAATATTTCAGGGGAGGAGGGGTAAAATAAAAAAAAGAATATTTCAGTAGGGAACATTAAATTTGACCATGTCATATTCAAGGAAAAGTAGCACTGTTTGGCATCTTTCATTATATAAAATGATTTCTTTCTCTAAATTTTTTTCATTAATAATTAATGTAATGGTTTTCTACTTCTTAGTTTGGCATACAGATGAATGTCTTTCTAAAGTTTGTAAAATGATTTTTTTTATTTTTTATTAACATGTATACAAGAGGAGAGGAGAGAGGGGGAGGAGAGTCACAGTGTTTGGCACACCTGCTGGGGATGAACACAGTTTAAGAGGGAATTTACCTAAGAACTGCAATCATTGTAAACTAATTCTTTGTACCCTCAATGCATCCCAAACAATAAAAAAAGTATACATAATTGTTATACTTATTTATGGGAATATGAGGTATTTTGACACAGCATACAATGTGCAATGATAAGATCAAGCTGATTAGGGCATTCTTTACCTGTGTTAGGAACATTCCAATTCTACTCATTTAGTTATTTTGAAATGTACAAAAAAATATTGTTGGCTATCATCATGCTGTTGTGCTATTGAACACTGGATGTTACTCTTCCTAATTGTATTTTTGTGTCCATCAGCTATCCTCTCTTTACTCCCTCCCCACTACTCTCTTCAGCCTACTATGGGCATAATTCTACTCTCTCTTTCTCTGTGTCAGTTCAACGTTTTTGGTTTTTTTTTTTTTAGTTCCATGTATTAGTGAAAACATGGAAAAATTATCTTTCTATTTATAGCTTATTTCATTTCACATAATACTCTCTACTTCTATCCATGGTATGCAAATGACAGATTTGCATTCTTTTTTAAAGCTGAGTAGTATTCCATTATTTTTATGCAATACATTTCTTTACCCATTAATCCAGTGTTAGACATTCACCTTCATCTTGACTGTTGTGAAGTGCTAACATTAGTTCTATATCTCTTAAATATATTGATTTCCTGCCCTTTTGATGTATTCCCAGGAGTGAGACTGCTAGAATCATATCATAGTTCTATTTTTAATTCTTTGAGGGTCCTCCAGACCATTGTCCATGGTGTTTATACTACTTAACAGACCTACCAACAGCATAAGCATTGCCCTTTCCCCACATCCTGGCCAGCATCTATTAATATTATTGCATGTCTTTCTGACAAATGCCATTTTACTGAAGTCTTCCTTTTGAACTGACTACACATTTGTTTAATGAGAGGCAAAATGAATGAATGAAAACATTTGTAATATAAATCACTCTCGAGGAAAGCATTGCAGAAATAAAATATGAAGTAATTAATCTACTTCTTTTACTAATTTTAGTTCTTCTTTAAATACCTATTCTACCTATATGTGTCCTTTATGCCTTTCAGTATTTCTTATAATGATAATGTGTTAAGATAAATTCATTTTTGTTTAAATCCTTTATTATAATATTTTAAAAGCATCCCGTTTTGGAATAAACATCTTTTATTTTATATTCTTCAGGGTTAGAAAGGTAAAAGTGATATGTTTGCTATTCTTGTTGGAGATTTCTTAATTTAAAAAAACCTTACATAGATCTACATAGAAGTTTTACCTATATAAAATATAAAATAAGAGCAATGACAATAAAAATACCACTCTAACTTTCTGAACAATCATTAGTTAAAAAGGTAGACATTACAGACAGAAGTATGGTTTTGTCATATTTAATTTTTAATTTATGCCATAATGAACACACCTAAGTATTGTGATGAAGGCAAAAACCATACATTTTCTCTTCCTTAGATTCAGTTACAAGGGATATTTCACCCAGAGTAGGGAGCCATTATATTTACTATCTTATTTAAAAACTTGTCATTTGGCATCTGAGTCCTGGGGCAGAATTTCAATCAAATTATAAGTAGGAAGGATGCCAAACTAACAGAGGAGCGAACGTGCCAAAGCCGAGAGTCCGTTCTCACATACCAAATTTGTTTACTTAGGGCAAAATTCCCAGTTATAAATCTTCAAACATGTTCAGAAAAACTGTGCCAGCATGAAGAGGTTGCCCTTTCTTTAATCCTTCTACAGGGAGGATTAACCTTGAATTTATTTTTAAAGCTGCAAATTAGCCACAAAAATGATATTATCTTTTTAAGCTGGAGAAAGAATAGGTAGTTTTGAATTTTTAAAGTCATATATTTAATCTCTCTGCCTTACTCTACTGTTTATCATATTTTTATTTTAGTTATAATAACACAAATTCACTAATCCAAAATTTTATAGTGATTATATTAATGCTATACTATTGTTTATTAATGATAAAATCACATCATGTATTTGATTTTTAAAATAGATTATAATACATTTCCCCCATATTTCTGTAATTGTCACCCAATGCTATAATGCTATAAATAACAATTTAAATTCTAATTTTATAGAATAGGAAACATTAATGTTTCATTGGGCCATTTTATTTACAGATGACTATTAATGGGAAAATGTAAAGAGTAAGTTGCAAATATTGATTGAACGACTTAACATTCTGGTTAAAGGACTTGATTTTTAGCAAAGTATGTAACTAGATAATGTTTTAGAGAAAACTGTTAGAGAATGAGTGTGTTGACTTAAAAGGACTAATATGTGTTCCTAGTCAAAGGTTAGCAGATACCTAACAAAACCTGCTAAGACTCAGCCTGGTTCACAAAGGTAGTTAGAACACTCAAACGCTGGTGTTATCTTCATACACTTTAGCACATGACAAGGGCACCAACGTGCAAAGATTACTCAGTATTTAAGGGCCATAGTTCACAAATAAAGTGTATACCAAAAGAAGGAGAATTCTTTTGGCTGCTTCTACTGTGTGAACAACATAAACTCACAAAAGGCAAAAATACTATAAAATTAAAGCTTCTGAATGCTTTATATTCCATATAAAAGCCAAATTGTAATCTCCCTATAGTTTTATTACAACTGCCTCAACATAAAACACACTTCTTATAAAAACCTTTACATTTTCATTGAATATGCAAAGCATACTAATTGTAGGGGTATTAGACAATATGTAAATGTGCACAAAAGTGGCTAATAAATCATTCCAGATCCAATATCAGGCTTAAAAATGCAAATATTTCATGCATATTTTTATATATGTATGTACATTGAAATGATAGCTTATTAAATTTGTAATAATTTAATTCTTTTTAATTAAAAATATATTGGACTATCTTCTAATTTCTAACAACCACTGTCCAATTTCTATCATTCTGATTTTCAAAAAGCTATATATTTCAGGCATATTATTTCAGCTGTTTTTAATTTTCCACCTTTAAAAATACAAACAAGCCCGTAACTTTCTTGAATATTTAGCTTGGAGTGTGTTTCTGATGTTTTTTTCAGGTTCTATCCCTGTAAATGATTGGCCAGAGAGTACCCATTTTCTAAGCATATTGAATTGTTCTCCAGAAAGTAAAAGCTGGAAAAAACTCAGCAACAATACATGAGGATGTTGCCTCTTGACACAACCCAAAACACTAGCTATCAGGAGATAGCTTATATCATTTAACCTGATAAGAAGCAGAATGTCATTTAAAAACTTTTTTTTTTTTTTTTTTTTTCTGTGCTTTCAATGGCTTTGAACTCTTTGGATTAAGTTTCCTTCCTCCCTTCCTTTTATTTTTTTTTTCCTTATCTTTCTTTTATTTTATTTTCCTTCTTTCTTTCTATCTTTCTTTCTTTTTTCTCTTTTTTTTTTTTTTTTTTTTTTGCAGTTTTTGGCCAGGGCATTGTTTGAACCCATCACCTCTGGCATATGAGGCCGCACCCTACTCCTTTGAGTCACAGGTGCCACCCTCTCTTTCATTTTTTATTTAGACAGTAAATAATGAATGAGTGTGTTCTCACTCTGTCACACTGGGTGGAGTACCATGGCATCATACATCATAGTAATCAAACTCTTGGGCTCAAGCAATCCCCTTTCCTCAGCCATTCCAGTAGCTGGGACTACCAGCACTTAGCACAACACCTAGCTATTTTGAGTAGAGATGGGATCTTGCTCTTTTTCGGCTGGTCTCTGACTCAGAGCTCAAGCAATCCATCCACCTGCCTTAGCCTCCCAGAGGGCTAAAATTATAGGCACAAGCCACCATGCCCAGCTCTTTGCCCTAAATTTCATTGGCTTATTTTATATTATGTAAATGCTATTTTGAATAGAACTTGATCTAATCTGCATATTAGAAGTTCAATTTATTTTGTTCTTATTTTACCTCTAATACCTAGTGTAGTTTCTGTAATATAGGAGATGCTTTCTTCAACTATTTTTTATAAATTAACCATTTTGGGGTTAGTTTTTGTTCTTTCTAATTTTTCTGTTGGAGAATTTGTCATGTGCTTGTCTTGCTTTGTTGCAATGTTTACTTGTTATTTAAGTTTTTTAAAAAAACTACAAAATTTTTAACCTCTTGTTTGCCATAAAAATATAACTATTTTCCCTATTAGTGACACCTAAAAATTGTTTATAGAATTTTACCTGCCTCCTTCCTTCTTTTCCTCTCTACTTTTTAAAAACTTCTATATATATACTATAGATGTGTGTATCTATATATATATATCTATAATATATATGTATTATATGTGCGTGTGTGTATAGTTAAATAGCTTAATTCTCTTTCTTTCTGCCTTTAGAGTTATGTTTTAAAATCTGCCTTTTTCTCTTTATATTACATACTATCATCCATTTCCACACACACACACACACACACACACACATATGTGTGTGTGTATAGATATTTGATTCTACATGGAATTGTTCTGCATAAAATATTACTTACACATTTCCGTTTTCTCTTAATTTCCAATGTGCTATTCTAACACTATTTATTATTTTTCCTGATATTGGTGTTATGTGTATAAATACACACACACATGCATGTGCATGCATACACACATTGCAAACACACACACACTTATATTTCATATATATGTAACTATCTGGGTATGTTTGTCCTTCTCTAGCTTCTGCTCTATTCTGTTCCTATGCCCATTTGCACACTTAGTATCATAGAATTTTAACTCAATAGGTGATGTGTTTTAATATCTGATAGAAGTCCTCTTCACTCCTGATTTGGCATGCATTCTGAATTATTACAATTTATAATGAATGTCTGGTCACATTATTTCCTTCACTTTATTCTTGGTTTACTATGTCTTGAGTCATTTTACCAATTTTTCTTCCAAATGCATTTGTGATTTCCTTGGGAGGGAGTGTTTTTAACTGCTTAGTAGGTTTTAAAACACATTTTAATTTTTTGATTAGAAAATGAATACTGTTACTTCTATTTAAAGTTAATATAAGGCACGTTTGGTAAATAAAGTATACTTTTCCATTTAGGATAGGAAGTTTGTTACATATTGATTAAATCAAAATCACTGTGGTCTTCAACCTATGATACTACTGGACAGTTTGGACAGTGAAAGATTCATAATAATGTATGAATAATAAGTTCTTGGATTCCCATCAGTTTTCTATATGAGTACTACACTGTAAAGATAAATTAGGCCTGCAGCATATCCATACTTGTATAGATAGGTAAAACTCCAGATGTGTAAACATTTACCTGTGAATATCTAAAAATAATTTTACTTTAATATATGGTTTTCCAATTAAGAAAACATATCATAAAGTGGTAGGTTTTGTTAACTTTTTTTGCAGTGTAAAAGTGATCCTAACCATTTCAGAGCTCACTCTCTGATCCTAACCATTTCAGAGCTCAATATCAGTCTCAGACTAAGACATCTTACAAAAAAATTAAAAATTGAGTTAAACAATTGTAAGATTTATATGACCAATCTATACCTTTCAATCAAGGGTATTGCAATTGATGAAGACAATAATCTCCCATGAATGTATAGGCTATGCCAGATGAGATGTGCTACCTACAGATGAATGTGACATTTTGAAGAAGACATTTTAGGTTTAGAAAAATCCAGGAAAAAAAAAATGGACATGTTTAGTATCCATACTTGATGTCATTGAAATTGCAAGAAGCATGTTGTGAGGAAAGCCAAGTTGCTCCTCATTTGACACAGACAAATGGCCATTTCTGAGTCTTATTATCACAGCAGTGCAGGGAATTAGATGTGCAGGACATTTATTGGGAGAAATACTTGTTAGAACAGAAAGCGGAAGAACCGAAGAAGTAGGGGAGGATCTTTCAACCACAATGGACTTCTGACACCTTATACAAGTAAGATTAAAAAGATAGAATAGTCTGGTTCAAGAAAATTCTGGAAGAAAAGAAAAAAGTAGAATGTGATTCTAAGAAAATTCTAAGACAATCAGGCAGTCCCTGAACCAACATCAAAGAAAAGTTTCCAGGCATTGTTCATGTTAGGAAACCCGTCATGCACAGTACCTGCCTGGGAGCAGCTGTGGGAAACATGACTTCCCTACAGATGGGTTGGGGGCTTCATGCAGCAGCCGCTGAGGTCACTGGTAAATGATACTCTGTCAGGTCCATTGTCATGATTACCAATTCATTAGATCTGTTCAGTGTCCTTCCAACTGGGGTGCCACCACTAAATCTCTTCTATGCAAAATTTCTGATCCTTTGTTGAAAGATAGATTTAAAATCTTGGGAGGCAAGTGAGAGAATAAACGTGATGTTATATGGTTGAAACATGCTGACTCATTGTGAATAAAATAATAAATAATTTTTCTAAATTAAAAATGTATCTTAAATAAAATTCCATATCAGGAGGATTCCCACTGTTTAAATCAGTTAACATGAAATTTTAAAGTAAAAGCTCTTTATATAATTGGATAGCCAAGTACCACTACCAAGTTTTATCTTTAAAATGCTTCTTTTCCATGCATTATTTATAATGTTTTGTTCTGTAGTGAGAATTTAAAACTATCTCAAAAAATACTTCTGGAAACTCTATGTCCAAAGCAGATAAGCTGCTTTAAGTTCTGCTAAAACTAATGTAGTTACACTTTCTTTTAAACAAGAATTCGACTTTATAGCTGATGGAAGGAGGAAGCTAAATGTGCTTTTCCTTAAAAGAATGACTTTTTTAAACAAATTGACTGAAAAGCCTTTAAGAACTAGAGAGTTCTCATCATGTCAGGCGAGGGACGCTTCAGCTCCTAGTACAGGGAATCCTGCCTAGTTTTGTTTCCACTCTTCGCCCTATGGGAGAAAAGATGAAAGGATGAAAGAACTCTGGGGTTCAGCTGATCCAGAGTGCCAGCAAAGACAAATTATAGCTTTGAAGAGCCGGAAAGCAGTCACAGAAATGAATCACCCTCGCTAAGATGCTAAAGGCTGATTGCAGAGAGAGAAGCAAGTCGCAGAGTCTTTGCTGCTGTGAGCCTGATGGCCAGGAGACAGCACCAGGAGGAACTTCTGCCTGAAAGCCTGCCCTGGGTGAATCAGAAGAGAATATGTTCTAATGGAAGACTCTGTGTAGGATTAGGGTGAGGTAGGCAGTAAGTTAAACAGGATTCAAAAAGCAGTGTGCGGTATATAAGCATTGTGATTTTCTGATTCAGCCTTTTTTAGGAGAATTATGGTAGCTTTCTTAATCCTATGTGTACTTAATGTTTTATTTAAAATATAGAAAATGATGCATCGCACTCTACTAATAACATGGAAGGTCATATATTTGTCTTACTGAAAAGCAACCTGAAAATCGTCATGTTGCTACATACTGACAAGCATGTGCATGCAAACTAGAGTCTCGAACACACATGGGAAGTTAGAGAGAAGCTATAAAAGTAGAACAAGATGATCAAACTTAAAACTGGTGGATGAAGAAGCAATGCAGAGGTAGTTGTCACTAACTCACATGCAAGGAGTAGAAGGCTGCGTTTTGGCAGAGGGATGCAAGGTCATGATCTTGCTAGTATTAAGCAAGAACTGAATCAGAGGGAAAAACCATCTCTTTATTTTTTGTGTGCGATATACTTCAGAGAAAAGAGCCATAAAAGCTTACATAGGAAAGTTCCTTCCCATCTGTGTTCATAACTATAGCTATCATTTTAGTGTGAATGTTTAAATTTTTAGCTTATTATACCTATGATGATGTTTAGTTCTTAAAAAGCCTAAACAATAAGAAAATATAGACTGTATTCATAGGAATAATATAAATTTTGGGTCCTTGTTAATATATAGAAAAATTAAGGTATTAAATGGAGATCATCGGGTTGACCCTTGAAAAACAGTGGGGTGGGACACCAATGCCCTGGGTAGCTGGGAATCTGTATTTAACTTCTGACTTCCCAAGAACTTAACTACTGATAGCCTACTGTTGACCAGAAGCCTTACCAATAACATAAATAGTTGATTAGCACATATTTTGTATGTTATATGTATTTTATATTTTTATAATAATGTAAGCTGTGGAAAATATTAAGAAAAAGAAGGAGACAGTATATTTACGATTCATTTAGTGGAAGACGATTATTATAAAAGTCAACATCTCTGCTGTCTTGATGCTGAGCAGGCTGAGGAATAGAAGAAGGATTGATTTCACTGTCTCTGGGGGTCAGAGGTGGAAGAAAGTCTGTACACACGTGGACCTGTGCACTCCAAACCCGTGTTCAGAAGTCAAACGTGTATTACACTTTATTACTTGAATGAATGGTTAATGCAGATTTTTATTGCATTTTTTTGGGTAACTGAATACAGTGGGAAAAGATTAGGAAAAGGCACCATAGTGAAGTAACACTGATGTGACGTTCAGTCCTTTACCGTGTATTCACTGTCACAATCCTGTTCAAATTTCAGTTTCTTGCACCTCTTGCTGTCCATCTATACTAGGGGGATAATGACACTGTTACTGTAAAAATTAGGTGGGAAATCCTAATTTTTGAAGAAATAGGCAGTAATATAGATACATTCAACACTTTTAACCTATGTACGGATGGATGAGATTAAGCATTACTTTACAAGGTTATGCACAGTTACTCCTTAGTTATTCTAAGCTGCTAAATTACAGCTGAATACAAGATGTAAAAGGCTCAGTTTGTTTCCCCTCTCACTGACACTTTAGCGTCTTTAAGAAATATTACTTCAGTGGACTTGATGCGTTCCATGCTTTACGGTGCCACATGAAATTTCAAATACTATAGCAAAAGCAATATAGAAAATAAAGATATTATCTCACTAACAGGCAGAATTTGCCTCCATGATCTGTGTTGTGATTCCAGTGGCCATCAGGGGGCAGCGTCACTAGATTCCTGGCCACAGCCACAGATTTCTCTATTTTCACAATGTACTTGTATATCATGATTAGGATATGTTAATAAATCTTATCATCATTTGCAAAATTGTAACTCCACACACCAGCTTATCTAAGAAGTATTTTCAACTATCACAATATGAGGCTATACAGGCAACTTAAGTCTCTTAAAGTTTACAATAGTGAGAATAAAAAGATACAAGAAAATAATTAGGAGCACTGAACAATAAAAAGTCTTTGGCCTCCATCTTGTGGTCTGTGCTTCTACTTCTTCAGGTATCTCACACAGAGATGATTTTTCCAAAAGACAAGATGTTGCATGGATTATCCACAGAGCTTCAGGAAGAGCTTAAAGAATTGGACACACTAAGGAGCTTTGTAATGTCACTTTAATCCTTAAATGCAAGGCTACTCCTGATGTTGCTAATATTGAAAATAAAATATTTTCTAAAAAAATTATATGCTCTCATTAATTTATTCAGCAAATAGTTATTGTTTCTGCCAACTATCGTGAAGCACTTGATATATCAATGCACAAATCAAATTATGTTTCTGCCTTCACAGAGTTCATTAGAACAGAAAATAAGAGTGAATACGTATAACACACATGTAAACACACACACAAATATAAGGGATTCACAAATTCAATTAGGATGCGATGAATGTCAGCAAATAAAAAGATATTCTGGAAGACAGTATAGGTTGTGCCAGTATTTTCAATTTTAAACTGAATGGTTCCAAGTCAGCCATTCGGAGGATGATGTGTGAGCAAAATTTTGATGGAAATTAGTATGAAAAATCTCCTCCTTTTTTCACTTTTCCAAAATGAAAAGATTAAGAAGTCCTTTGAGATGTTCAATTTGCCTGAGTTTTCCTCCTGTTCACTTATGCTTCTTCACTATGAAGCTAAAATTTTCAAAGAAAGAGCACCTCCCAGCTGAAGAATATTGTGAATGACTTAGGTGAATAGTTGAGAACTGTTCATTCTTCCCCTTCTGTTTCTTTTTGTCTTTTTCCCTCCAAAATTCTAAACCACCTTCATATATGTTATTTCCTTTCATATTTCTGAATGATTACCTCTATTTGACCCTCCAAATAATCATCTAGATTCTTAAATAGATCCTTATTTATTTAGCTAAATGCATAGAAGGCATGAAATATGGGAGTATCAGCTCATCAATGAATAAGAAATTTCTCATGCTATGAAAACCTACACAAGACAATCTTGGATTTATTGGGGGTATATTGCTGAGGTGAGGGTGGTAGTTTAACAAAAGTAATTACCTTTATGCAGTAAAATTATAGGTAATGATTTTGTCAGCATTGATAGTTTCAAAAGGTAATCCACTTGACATTGAGGAAATTGAATCTTGTTCTGTTTCTATAATTGATTCGTAACCAAATGGATGGGAATAAATATTTCTGAAATTTTATTTCTCTGAATTAAATTAATAGAACCATGGAAAATACATGTGTTAAAAATCACTGATTCATGCTTTGTTTATTGATTTGTTTTTCATTGTGTATCTCAAAGTGAAAAACATGGTCTGCTTTGAATGTGTAAACAGCTAGAGTTCTTATTATAAGATGAATGTTTCAACATAGAGGCAAAAGGAAATTTGTTTTCTAAAATAAAAATCAACGTTAAGAGAACAGTAAGCAAGGAGACCCCTTGGTGGGTCCTGTGCTTGCTCTTTGAAAGCTGCTTATTTAAACGTAAAAACTTTAAGTAAGAGCTCACGTTTTCTTTGTAGCCAGCCTTCACTATTTCTGCTTCCAGGTTGAATGAGCTATATTGGAACAGTATGTGAGGCATGATTCCTCGACCTCGCCAGAATGTGAGGCATGATTCCTCGACCTCCGCCAACTGTGACACATTCTTTCAAACCATACACACTGCTGAACATGCTGCTATAAATGAAGATATGAAATTTGGGGCATCACAATTTCAGGCCTTATGATATTGACTGTAGCTCATCTCTTTTTAGAGGATAAGAAAAGCAGTTGAATATATTCCTCACTTATTTTCAATTTTAGTATTTTTCAATGATAATAGTGACATGTATATAATTTTTTTCTTCCTACCTTTGAGACAATGTGTTCCGACTTATTTTTTGAAAATTGGACATGTGCGATGGAGTGTTACATATGAAAGGAAAACATTCATTAAATTTATAGATAAGCAGCTGAAACATTATATCTTGTAATCTTTGGGTGTTCCCTATGCTTGGTATCCCGATAGTCTATCCTTTTCATGTCTTCACTTACAATGAATACATAGCCCAAGAACTTTTCTTCACTAATCTACTATTTTAACTTTTATCTGTGCATTTGAACTCTCATGCCTGCTGGATCAAACACTTTCTTTCATCAATAAGATGAAAAGATTTTCCATGCATTATTCTCAATTTTAAAAATAAACCAGCATATTCTGAAGATTAGAGGCAAAAAGATAGAGATTCAAAGTATTCACTGAGTTCTGCATATTTATCAGGGGTGCCTATTTTGCATCAGCTTGAATCACATCACACAAAAGTTTGACATTTTGTCTTGAGATGGTCTTATTTCCAGTGTAGAATAGTACTGGTTAGTTGAAGACATCTAAAATTTCAGTGATGATATGGGTATAAAAGACTAAAATGACCCTTAGAAATTATTTTTTACCCTTTAGGATACAAAAAACAAAAAAACCCTTTTCTTATACTTCGTTATTTATGGCCTAAGGTAGAAAATCATCATCAATAAAAAATATTAACTTTAAGTCACTTCATTTCTGATAATAGCATGATAGCTAATTTCATTGGCAACCTTTCTTTTAAAAAGCTAATACACGTGAAATAGCTTCTATTAAGTATTCTACTCCTTTACAAAGAATATTTAGGATTTTTGGACTTTATATAAAAAAATGGTGTGTACAAGATGTGAGTTTTTGTTTTATGATTATTATTTGAGAATGAAGGTACAATGACAATGATTTCTATCCTCTCTGATTCTACAGAAAAGGGTATGTTTGTAAAAGTAGGTCAGATCGGATAGTTCCTTGGAAAGTCCTTTTATCTGGAGGCTTGCAACATGCCCTCCATTCTTAAGTGTAGAAATTCACTGTCTCCTCACTACTGGTTCTAGCCATGTTTTCCGCTGTGAATCCTCACCTTTTTAAAGCTGTTTTCACAGTATGATACAAATGCCCTCATGTCTTTCATGACACTGGCCACTTAAAAGTTTCTGTCATGGGCACATTTCAATTCAGATTTTCACCTATCTCTGTCGCAGTATGAAATTATCTCCTTTCACACATACCCTGAGGAGCAGTCTCACTCCTTGCAGCCTACATAAACTGATAAGGAAAATAAAAATGCTTTGCCTTGCTGTCCAAAGCCCATAAAACTTCAGTGATGTTTTGTTAATTGTTGTAATGATTCTACTCAGCTGGCTGGTGTCCGAACTACATTTTCTATTTGTATTTTCTCTTAACACTGCAATTGTCTACAAGACAAAGATTTTCCTAAAAGTTTGACCTTGAACATAGTGATTAAGTAATTACTACCTGTCTTTTGTTGGTAATAACTTTGTTGTTCCATGTTTGTGATTTCCTTTCCGATTCAGACATATTTGAAAGAGAGGTTCGATGTGGAGTAAAATTTGCTTAGTCACACATTTATTAGATGTAGGCTAGATGAGTGTGGGATTCTTATTTTTTACTTTACAGCAACATCTCTTTTTTTCAAGGGAAGAGTTACCAATGTATAATTTTTAGTCATTATGTTCACCATTATTTTAATTATATCCAAATTTTCCTCGCTGAAAATCCCCCTCTGTCTAATAGAAATATTACAGGGAATGTGCCTCAGCTTTCTTTCTTAGATTGGAGTTTGTTAAAAGTAAATATGAACATTTTTAAGAACACTTTTTGATAAAAGAGTGTAACACAAATGAAAAGTAAAGTATTTTAATGTCTTTTTCTAAATCTGCTTTAATATTTTCTTACATATTGTGCAGTTGGCTGGTGGCACCCTGTAATTCTCCTTCTTGGCTTAACAAATATTGATGTTCTCCATTAAATTTCCAAGTGCTGGGAATATAATAGCAGGGGATAGCACTGAAGACAATTTCTGTCCTTCCTGGTGATAAGACTCAGAAAAAATAATCAAATAAATAAATTGAAGTGTGCATACATCAGATGATAAGAGAAATAAAGAAAAATAAAGTGGCAGTGAGGCTTAGGAAGTGATAGGGCAGTAAGGGTTTTCTTTTGGTAAGAAGTCGTGAAAGTCCTCACTAGGCTTGTGACCTAAAAGAAAGGTCTGGAGGAAACAAGGTTGACAACTACGTGAGTATGTGGAGGTTATTATAGCTGGAAAAGGAAACAGCCAACGGCAAGGTTCTCTTTGGCATGTTACAAGGACAGTAAGAAGGCCACTTTGGTGACAGAGGAAATCAGGGAAGATCTATGGAACATAAGTAAGGGGCAAAACAAGAAGGGGAGGGAAACTTGTGGGTTCTGGAGCATTCTGGTTTTCGCTCTTTGTGTAAAATGCTGGAAAGGTGCTGCTTTTGTCTACAATAAAACCAAAGACGGGATTCTGGGAACACAGTTAGGAAGCTATTACCCGTGTCCACATGGCTGTGGGTCAGGGAGGAAGGCAAACCTTAAATAGGTTTTGAAGAGAGAGATAACAATATGTGCTTCTGGATTTAATGTTGGTAAGAGAAAAAAGAAAGAAGGACAATTTTCAGGGCTTTAAGTCTGAAAAGATGAAAAAATAGAGTTGCCCTTTAATGGATGTGGGAGAAGTTGTGCATGTGTGTGATGACAGTAATATGTATGTGTTGGGCGATGGGGGAAATTTGATAAGTTTGAAGTGATAACTAGATATTACAATCTATAATATAGACTACTACCCCCCTTCACCCCATACACAGTTATCAGGTTCTTTTGATTCCACATGTGTAATCCCTCTGGGACCCATCTCTCTTCCTTATTCTCAAGGATTGACATTACTCTTCTATCCTTTTTTGCTCAGTTCTTAAATATAATATCTAGGTCACGTCTCTGCTATTCAGTGTTACTCTATCCAGTGCCCCTTAATAACTGCAGTCAGATTAACATCTTTGAAATACAATAGTGATTATGCATTGTTCATGGCAAGACTTCCCCTCTCTTACCCATTCTCTACCTGGCATGCAAGGTGTAAAAAATTCTGACCTCAACTTTTAATATTTTTAATTCCTTTGCCATCACAAATTACAATTATATAAATTGAACTGTTCCTTATAAGAAGAATGACTAATTTCCTTCTTAGTCTTCGAACTCTCTTTTTAATTTTTTTTTACTAATTATTTTTGCCTATAAATTTTCAATTCTATTTTTCTTTATAAACTGATATTATCAGAAAGATCTCATTGGCTAGAAGACAGAATCTGTTCAGGTGGAGATAAACCCTTTCAGGGTAAAAGCATACAAATTGCTGTCTAACATTATAGCAGATCCTAGCTCTTAAGACAACAGCGATCCTACCATTGTAAGTGACACCACTTAAATTCTTAAAGTATTGGATTCATTTGTCTTTTGAATTGAAAAAATAAAATTGTTTATAATATCAACAAGACGGATTACTTTCATGCTCTTGGAAGGCATTCTAATCCCATACACAACAAACTCTTATTAGTGGTGGTGTGTTGTATGTGTTGAGATAAATTTTCATTCTCATTATGTAGAAGTATCAAAAATCCTCCAATGATGTTATTTTGTTCTACATCAATTTTTTTTTGTAATACTGATGAGCAAAGAGATTGATTCCCTCCTGGGGTCACTGTTTGTGTGAAGTTTGCAGGTTCTTCTCCTGTCCACATATCAAAGCTGTGTAACTTAGGTTAATTGACAAGTCTAAGTGATTCCAGTGAGAGTAGCTGAGGATATGAATGTGACTTTACCCTGTGACGGGATGATATCTAGAGGATGGCTTGTTTCCTTCCTCTTACCTGGAGCTTCCTGGATTGACTCCAGCCACCTGTGACCCTGACCTGAATAAAGTGGGGAAACAATTTATCTTACTTGTATTTATTAATAATTATTGAATAGATGTATAGCTCATATGTATTTCAGTGTTTAAGGTTAGGAGTATTTGTTTTCTTTATCTAAAAGTTTGGTTATTTATTTTACCAAAAATATGTTCTAGGAACTTAACCCTTGTTTGTTATAATTAGTTTCAGGTAAAAATTGGTTTTATGGTCATTCTACTTGAACTCAGAGTTTCTAAGAACCCATCAATGAGTCTAAATAAGGACTTGCTCAATATGCAATTATAGGAAGTAATTTTCATAGGTATTAGGCCCATTGTCACAGGGACCATAAACTTAGATGTTCACAAAATGACCTTTTATCATGAGAATTATTTTAAAATTTCTGTTCTTATCACCAAAGGCTTAGTCTACAAAGATTAAAAAAAAAAAAATCAATATCCCATTTAGGGCTAAAGAAAGACAAGATAGATGGTATATTTGGTTTGTTGAGGGTAGAGGAAGAAGGAAGATGATTGTGTCAATTCTGAGGGTAAAAATAGCGAATGTCCAGCCATCTTAAATATGCTTGGGACTGAATTTGAAGAAATGTGTAAACTTTGAATAAGAATTAAATTTAAACATTTAAACTTAAAAAGACTATAATTCTAGGAATGACAGATAAAATTTGTTAGATAGATATCAAATAATTTTATTTAGAAACTAACTCAGATAAGAATTGTATGTATAGGGCTTTGCAAAAGGTTTACTTCTTTGAGGCCATAACTTGTGTGCAGACAGGCTTACAGGTTCCTGCTATCTTATTTCTTTGAGCAGCTTTTGGGGTATTTGCATGATTTGTAGCATAGCTGGAAACACTTAAGGAATACTCTGGAGGCTTCCCTTCCAACAAGGAAACTCTTCATCCTATTTCTATTTTTATAGAAAAAAGTGTTCTTAGAATCAAGAAAAAGCAATATGCATTTGGGCACTAAACAGACTCACCTTGGCTGTCAAATATTTAAATTTGTGGCAAAGAATACCAGATGCACATGACTTTGAGTTTTGGGGAACTTGGGTTCAGGTGTAGCTCTTCCAGTGGGGGTAGGTGGACCACTTGGTCTCAGATAGTACATTGTCAAGATAGTCTTCCCTGAGCCATAGCTGGACAATCACACTTATCTATACACCATTTGCCCTGCTGAAATGTCACAGAGTTAAAACTAGTGCCCAACATAATTATCAAGCTACAAGATGAAAAGAAAATCACCAGTGTTATAAAATTTTGATAAATAGTAGGACTTTAAAAAAAAAAAAAAACTATTTGAAAATTTTATTATCCCAAAGAGATGAATAAAGGTCACTTATTGATCATATCAGTGTCAGAACCATGGCAAGACATTAAAACTTTTTTTTTTTTTCTATACCATTTTGAAAGTAGTCTTAGAGAGACAGAGGAAGGATGAAAGGAAGGGAAAAAAGGAGAGAATAACAACAACATTAACTCACATATAAATAATCTGTTTGGTTATACATAAAAGATCCAGTCAGCAAGAGAAACATTCAAATTCTATGGACACAGTACTTCCTATGGCTCTGCCTGAATTTCCTGAAGAGTCAAAAAATGTTTAGAAAAACACATTCCATCATTAACATTCTCTTTATCCCTATTCTTTTATGTATTTATTTACTCATGTATCAAATTTTAGATTAATATGAGTGTACAATTGATTGGGTTACAATGTTTGCATTTGTTGTCATTTTGCCCCCACACACAGGGGGTGGCCACATGCCCTTACATTGAGCTTATTTGGTGGCCTAGGAGCACACCCACCCTCCTCCTCTCTCCCTCCTTCCCCCAACCTGAATTAAATTGAGTTTTTCTCTTGTGTGGGCATATATGAGTTTGTCTAAATGCTTCATGTTATTACTGAGTACATTGAATACTTGCTTTTCCATTCTTGAGATGCTTTACTAAAGAGAATGTTCTCCACCTCTATGCAGGTTAATACAAAAGACATAACATTAGCCCAAATTGTTGTATCATGGAGCCAAAATATTCCAAACTGTCCTTTGTAGAAAATGAGCTCCATGGTATGCCAATATTAATAGCTCTTTGTCATAAAACACATTGTAGGGAACTCTGTTGGAAACTAATATTTCATTTACGTAATGGTTGTCCAATTCTACTTCTATTATATAGCAATAGTCTAGACAGTTATTTCAGAGATAAGTCCAAATTTTACATGGTAAATGTAAGAAACCATTAAAAAACTTACAATAATTGCATTTTTATGAAGGTAATAAAATTCTGTTACTGCAAAAAACAAAAACAAACATTCCTTCTTTTATAATATATTTTAAATTGTGTTTGGTTTGGAAGTTGCTAAGAAATAGCTGACAATTTTTTATTATGTGTATCTGAATTTCAGATGCAAGTTTTCTATTTCAGAAAAATGACATTAATCTCATTGAATATTACTATATTAATATAGCCAAAACTCACCCTCACTTCAATGGCATTTGCTATCTGAAGGATATGTATGTTGTCTTTGGAAATATTATCAATTACTTTCCTGAAAACATTTATGTAAAAGCAAATTTCCCGTCATCATTTTCTTTTAATTAAGTTATTTTGTTTAAATGTTTTTGACAATGTTTGTTTAGTTCAATATAATTTGTTCTTTTTAATGTTACTTGTGCACTAGTTTGACCAAGCAGAAACTATTATAAGTTAAAAATATTAAAATGCAGATATAGGAATGATGTAAATTTCAATATGGCTTCAAAAGAAGTAGATCCATAATGATCTGAATCTGCTATTTTTGTGTCTTTGTTAATTATCATTGCTAGTTCCCCAAACCTCATGCCTTCTCTGTCTCTCTCACTGACCTGCATTCTACAAGGCCTAGTTCAGTTGCAAGTCATCAGTGAAGCTCTCAGCAAGTGTGTATGGATTTTAGTATTTTTTGGATGGGAGGAATGTGATGGGTATTAAAGCAATTTATATTTGTAAAAAAACACGTGGTTTGGAGATTGGAGGAGGCACTAATATATTTAATATTTGATAGCTCCACAATTATATAATATGATCTATCTTACCAAAAATATAAGTACATTACACACATTTTTAGATGTCTAAATTTTAACTTAAAAGGAACTAACAATAGATCTGAAAATATAAGTTATATATATATAACTGTATGGCCAATACAGCTACACAATTTCTTCAGTGTGAGTTAGAATTATTGACCCATTCATCCTCTCCGGTTGTTATTTAAAGACAGTAATAGTTAATTTGATTATGCTACTGTTTTAGTTAATTTGTTTATGCCATTGTTTTCTTTTCTTTTCTTTTCTTTCTTTCTTTCTTTCTTTCTTTCTTTCTTTCTTTCTTTCTTTCTTTCTTTCTTTCTTTCTTTTCTTTCTTTTTGCAGTTTTTGGCCTGGGCTGGGTTTGAACCCACCACCTCTGGTATATAGGGCCGACACCCTACTCCTTGAGCCACAGGCACTGCCCTATGCAATTGTTTTCTTAAACAGTAAATATTTATATGTTTAGCTACCATTAAGTAGAAGATCACTGAGATCAAGGATTCCAACACATGTTTGTATATTAGAATTATTTGTGTACTTTGTAAAAGTGCATATACCTTATATATATTGATAACTAATGTTATTGGCTACAAGTACAATTTAAGTATTTTTAATGTGTAAAGTTGAGAACCATTGCTTAGATAAGATTATGCGTGGTGCCTGAAGTAGTCACTGAGTGTCAGATCCTTTAAGAAGGGTACGTACAGTAAAACCTTAAGAGGTATTAGGAATATGCCTGAACTTTTATATGAAAGGAGGAGAATGAGCAGGCACTGGTGACTAAAAAAGGGGCCCAGATAAGATAGAAGGAAGTCCTTGAAAATGACATTCAGGAGCCAAAAGTGAAGGATGTTACACATTTTTAGCACTGATGAATGCTGCTGATAATTCTTTCTAAAGGAAGACCAACATACATGTCATACATGGCTTTGGGATAATAATATTGTTGGGAGCAGAAATCAAATGTCAGAGGACCTATGAGGTCTGAAAATTGAGTTTGCAAAGTTGCAACCATGCACTTATATTGGCAATGCTGTATAAATGGCTCAGTTTGTATTCATAGCTTTGGTATATCAGGGTCTCACAGCTGTGTTCATTATATACCTGTGACAGTGTCCTACTGAGTGGTGTTTATTATTGCTGTTACGTAGTTTTGTTTTCTATCAGGACAATGTCAGAGCCTGAATTAGAGTAATGAATAAACATTAAATTTCTTTTAGAACTTGGCAAGAGTGGAGTGAAATCAGGGATGTTTTAGGCCAAATTTATGGGATAATACCCTGAAAAAAAAATATTCACCCAGGCCGATTCCTTTAAGAGTTTTCCCTGCACTTTCTTCAAGTATTTTTATAGTTTCATGTCTTAAGTTTAAATTTTTTATCCAGTGAGAGTCTATCTTAGTTAATGGTGAAAGGTGTGAGTCCAGTTTCAATCTTCTACAGGTTTCCAGTCAGTTTACCCAGCACCATTTGTTAAATAGGAAATCTTTTCCCCACTGAATGTTTTTGATTGGCTTGTCAAAGATCAAATAAAGGTAAGTAGCTGGATTCATCAGAGAAGTAGATGTCTGGAACAGAATAGAGAACCAAGAGAACAAAACTATTAATAACCATTTTTGAATGTTTGATCATTGCACAGGGAACTGGACACTTTACAAACATAAACATTCAGTTCCTTGAACATCATAAGATGTATATCATTATTCTCAAGTTTTAGATAAAGGAAGCTTTGCCTTAGAGAAAATAAATGTTAAAGAATATAATATTTAAATTTATAATTTATGATTCTCATACAAATATAAAATAGATAAAATCTGTAAATTTTAATTAACTCATCAATATGGAAATCGGTTAGATGATACAACTAATTCAAAGAAAATTCAAATGTTTATAGAGACATAGACACACCTATAGAAAAGCAATGTTGAAATAAATGTTACACAGATGCTAAGTTGACTTGTTTGTTTAGATTTGTTTTTACTAAATAGTCTTTTTTAGGGGCATAGTGATTTTACCTCCATCAGGTGGAATTTGTATGTCTTTGACTATAAACAAGACAGAACCTCCTTTATTCCTGTCTCTCATCTCCATACACACAAGATCAATTAATCCGAAGATAGTACTAGACAATACTTTGTTCTTAACTGGAGACCTCCAGTTAACATCTTTGTCTGTTTAGAATTTTCACCCAGTTTTATTCACTATGTGAATTGTTCAGCTTTCAGAGAGAGTTTGAATCTGTTTCTGAAAAATACAATATCCACAAATGTATGCTCTGATTTGAACGGTTATACGTTCAAATATACGTTC
Source organism: Loris lydekkerianus (assembly GCA_963574355.1). Classification (NCBI taxonomy): domain Eukaryota; kingdom Metazoa; phylum Chordata; class Mammalia; order Primates; family Lorisidae; genus Loris; species Loris lydekkerianus. The sequence continues at coordinate 5,435 of CAUYPK010104314.1, read as the reverse complement.
ACTAGGTTATACGTTGAATGGAGGTAGGTTTGATTTCCTCTTTTAAATTTATATAGCATATTTGGAAAGAAGATAGTTTATTTCATTAATGCAATATTCTAACCATAGAACCCTTGGCATTTTCAAAAGAACATACCTGAGGATTAATGTTGCCATGTATATTTCATGTTATTCTAATGACTCTAGAGACCTACTTTCTGTAGGTTAGCGACAAAACATTCTCATAGCACTTTCTATTATGAACCTTCAAGTGAATTAAGGCATTGAACACCAGAATTCTGACTATCGGGAGAGACAAATAAAATCTTGCATCTGTGTTATACATTTCCTATTTTATCTCCAGTGCCTGAAAATTATTACAGCAAAATTGTTTAAAATAGCAGTTGATTACGATACCACTTAGAGAAGAAAATTAGAAGACAATTTGAAATATGTAAATGCAAAAGAAATATAGTCTAGTGCTGTAGTATCTATCAGAATTTGAGAAAAATGATTTCTCTATGGAGGGATGTATAGCAAAAAGGCAGGGGTGATAATGTGGTCAGTTAGGTATGATTTTTTATTTAAATGGAATTGGAAAACATATCTTACTATTTGTGTACTCTACTGAATTTCAAACACATAGGATAAAGAAAATAGTACTTCTAATAAAAGCAACCCATGCACTGTTCAATGCCAAGTGCTCACTTTTAAAAATGAATAGTATAGTCTCTTACAGGCAAATACTGTGTCAGTCACATAAATTACAAATGAAGAACCCAAGTTAAGGTCACAAGAAAAAACAAATGCTGATATTGTTATCACAGGTTACCCTTAGGCATACAAACAGGGGCATTGAAGGTATAAGTTCTGGAAGGCTGTACTGCTAAGTTCATATTCAACTGAACAAATACAGGACGTTAGACGTGAACCTGCAATGATTCCAGCTAGCCCTAAAACTTGTTATTATTTTTGATACTTTGCTTGCTTTCAAGTGCTTGATCCTTTTAATTCACCATAAGAATGAGTTTTAAGTACTTATTCACGGCTAATATTGAATGTAGACAATATGACAAAGCTCATCCTTGTCATACCATTTCAACTTGTTTTTTGGTGTAACTCATCCCATTCATGCCGTATTCCTCATTGTACCAAAGGATACTCTACATAGCTTTTTATATTAATTACAATAAAGGTTTACCTTTAATGTTTTGACATTCAGTGTTATAAAAGGAATCAAGGTCTTAAACAAAAGCCTTGCAAATTGACTTAATTATTCTACATTTTTTAGATAGTTGGCATAACACATTTCTTTATGAAGGTTGTAATTGCAAGGTGTCACTATGAAAACCAAAACAGGGCAGTTAGCACTGCTCTTTGTTAACCCATTTTTTTCTCCTTCAATTCATTGTATTCTTTCAAGACTTTTTTTTTTTTTTTTTTTTTTTTTTTTGTATCAGTGTCAGTTTAGAATCTTCTACTTAATATCTCATCTTTAACTTACAAGAAAGGCAAGTTTAATATAGTTGACATTTATTGAGCTTTTTTTGTGCCAGTCACTGCTTAGCACTTTATATAAGCAATCTTATTTACTTCTGACCATGACACTATGATGTAGAATTAACATGTAAACTGATGAGAGAGAAACTGGAGTGTCAAGACCTAAAGACATTTTCCAAAATCATACAGTTAAGAAGTTGCAGGGTTAAAACTCCCCTCATGTCTGCTTGACAAAAAAAAAAAAATTCTTTTAATGACGTAATATGCAGTGATATAGGAGCAATATACATCTAGTATATGGGAACTTGAACAACTTTAGTTTCATTGCTCTTGTATTTTGGGTAGCCACAGTTATAACAATACTTAAAATTATTCTAAATCATTAGTTCATTAGTGTTTGGCATGGGTCAAGTCATGTGGACTCAAGGGAAATCAGTGGTTACATTCAGTGATGTAAGACACATCATATCCCCAGATCCTTCTAGGTTCACAGTTGAAGATGGGATCCACCTTGCGACCATGCCCTTTGTTCCTGGACACAATGCAGTTCAACCCTGGAGACTTTTGTGCAGGCTTCTTCTCAATTAAACCCCATAACCACAGCGACCTCATCATTAGCTAAAACATCTCTGTGCTTTAGTAAAATAAATTTGGAACATATATCAATTAAATCTTGACATATAACTGTATGAAAAGAATATGCTTTGGGTACATTAGTGAAAACAGAATAATTTTCTTTGGTCATATCAGTGAGATGGGGGAAAGGGTTGTGAATTATTGCTGCTTGATTCTAAGTAAATATTCTGTTAGGTCCATATTAATAATTTTGAGTGCAACTCACTTCTTTCTGTTATTTCCTCTATCTGTATAGTGAACCTAACTATGATTCCTCAATATCGTGTATGAAGGAAAACACGGGAAAGGAAGGAAAACAAAAGGAAATAAAGGAGAAAAGAGTAGAGAAGAAGGAGGAAAATGGAAAAATAGCATAGGTTTATGACTGGAAGGAGCCTTGAAATAATAAATTTAATAATACACAGATACTGAATAGAAAAGAGGGTAGTGCTTTCTTATATAACAATGAAAGCCTATTTATGAAATTTTATATGAGCTATTTGCATTGGAGGAAATAGTTTCCTTCTTCCTGAATTTCTTCCTTTTCTCTTTCCATTTGTCCCTAAATAACGAGGAGCAGGTAGCTGGAGGAACCTTACAGCTGAGGACAATAGAAATGTCACCCTGTCCCTGGTATCTGCCACCCTAATTCTATCTTGCAGAGAAAGTCTTAACAGACTACAGCGAGGAATAAAAGGGATTTTGAGTCTGAGAAGATGTAGGTTTAGAAAACCGTTTCAGAATCGTCTTGATAGTCCCAGCAATTAATCTCTTTTTCTCCCTCTCTCAGGTTGGAGAAGGCTCTAGGGAAAATCTTGTTTAAATGTTAAAATGTGATTCTAAATATAAGAAATGAACACTTGCTGAGTTTGCTGAGCTATAGAATCTTTAGTATACGTTTGTAATTTCCAGGGAGAAAAAGGAAAGCCAACAATGGGAAAGAGGGAATAACTCTGTGGACTCCTGGAAAACACATACCGGGAGTCAGGCAGTTTTCACAGATGAAAGGAAGGCACAGCTGGTTTCTCAAGTGTCACCCAAACAGCTCCAGCAGGGACAAAAAAGGCTCCCTCATATGGGTATGTAGCACTCTGGCTGCTAGAGTTTCTGGCAGAAGAGGTAGCTGAAGGGAGATAGTGGCTGTTCCCCCATCACACCCCTCATGGGCCACAGGAAAGAAGCAACGTCATCGCATTAGAGGTGAGAAGTGTCTGCAGCAGATGCGCAGTTGAGACCCACCTAAGAGACAATAGTGAATTCTGCCTCTTCTTTTGTGATACAGCAAACCTCTCAGAGGAGGAAAGAGCCTAGAGGAGTGAAGGAACTTTAGGGAGAAATTGGAGACAATGAGTGAATAAAAAATATAGCAAACCTAGATGAATCAGAATTAAGGAATACAGGGAAGCCGAGGAAGGAAGCAATGCTGAGTTTTGAAGATTGGGTAGTGTGTGCTGAGGTGAGTGTGGGTTTGAAACTCAGTCAACCAAGGATAGAGAGGAAGGAGGGTGTAAATAAGTGAGATGGTAATGCCTGAACCTGATGGAGAATTTACCTGGCTGAAACTGTCTTAGAACAAGAACGACTGAAATATCTAAACTGACAATTATGCTTTATACCACCAAGCAGAAGTGAGCTTCATTAATAAAATTTGATTCTGTTAGGGAAAGAACAGTTTTATCTTTCACATGTAAGATTTCTGCCTTCCAATTCATCTGTTACATTTATACATAGACACCTGCTTTGGCTCACCTCAGCAATATACTATATGTATTATTTTTCATGTGCAAATGGAGAAATAATCTAAATATTTGTCTTACTCTTAGATCAGACCAAAGTCTGGCTAAAATGTCAGTATATTAAAGCAGACTCCAAAATCTTAACGTCTGCCTGGCTCTTGACATTATTTTATAGAAAATATCTTCTAAAAGATGCTTAAGTATATTTTTCTCTACCAACAATCTCTAAAAGCAAACATATTCATATTTTTATGCTGGAGTGAAGGCTAAGATTCAAAAATATGCCAGGGGATAACAGCAACACAAAAGGGGTCAACAGTTCATAATAACACCTTGACGTTATCTCTTTAGCATCCTGACATATTTAATGCGATGAGGATTTGGATTCAGAAATAACATAGCAATCATGCAAATATATATCAAAAGTCTTAGCTGATCATATCTTTATCAAGGTTATTAAAATGTTTAATTGGATCATTGAATGAGGTAAGTAATTGAGGTGCCAAGCCAGGAGAAGATTGCTACATACAATGATTGTCCCCAGAAATGATTAATTCTCTGTTTCTACTTATTTTTTTCACAGTACTATATCTGGTTTCTATATTACCAAAATGAAAATGAATTTTTTGACCATTTTAAGAAAATTGTGAGTAGTGAAATTTGAGTATTCTACCTGAAAGATATTGATTGGATACATATGCCTCAAATTTTTAACCTGTCTGATATTGCCTACTATACCTGAGTAATCAAGACGAAGGTATTGTGTCATTGTACATGTGAAGTACCTAAAAATGCAGTATGCCTAAAACAAGTAATGTGTGAACTTTCATTTATTTGCGGGGAAATTAGGAAAAAAACAGACAAACATAGCAAACATAGATGAATTCTAGAAGAGAAGAAATGAATGCAAGAAGGCTTATGAAAGATTCCATGGTTATGTTGAGGGTTAAAGTGTGGGTATTGTCTGCTGATGTGAGTGTGGGTTTGAAATTGAATCAACAAAGTATTCAGGGAAGAGAACATACAAATGTATTTGGAAATTTGTACCTAGGCTTTCACTTGATCTGGGATTACCAAAAATAAAATAGCGGAAGGGTGGTAAAACATGCAGGGCTTTCACGTATCTGGTTAAGGTGTGCACACTTCATTGAATGAAAAGGGAATAATCAAGGGATCTCTAGCAAATAAAGGGTAGAATAAGTTCTAGATACCTTATAACCAATGACATAAATATAATGGATAGAAATAAGAAAATAATAGCAGGATCATAAGGAAGTGATAAAACAAATCAGGTGAATTTTCATGAGATGAACAAGTAAATTAGGGTCGAGACCATGAGGTGCTATTCTAAGCAGAGCAACTAGGGCACTCTAGAGTTTTTCCAGGGTCCAGAGTCTACAGGTGAAAAATTAACTCTATAGAGAAAAAAAAAAAAAGCAGAAAGTCTATAGATGTAGAGAAAATTTAGATTATTACTGCTTTATAATCTTGCATAGGACCCTTGAACAATAGCCTTTTTTTAACACAGACTTGTATGAACCAGTGAGAGTGTTTTTTTTTTTTTTTTTTTTTTTTTTTTTTTTTTTTGTTTTGTTTTTTTTTGTT
>CAUYPK010104313.1:0-14396 GCA_963574355.1 Loris lydekkerianus | reverse complement strand
ACAAGGTGATGTTTGCTTCATAAAATGTGTTGGGTAGTATTTATTCTTCTTCTATATTTTGGAAGAGGTTTAGTAATAATATAGGTACTAGTTCTTCTTTAAAGGTTTGGTAGAATTCTGATGTAAAGCCATCTGGTCCTGCGCTTTTCTTTTAAGGGAGATTTTGTATAGTTGATGCTATTTCAGAACTTGATATAGGCCTGTTCAACATTTTCACTTCATTCTGGCTAAGTCATGGTAGGTGGTGTACTTCCAGGTATTGGTTGATTTCTTTCAGATTTTCGTATTTCTGAGAGTAGAGTTTCTTGTAGTATTCGTTAAGGACTTTTTGAATTTCTGAGGGGTCTGTTGTTATTTCATTGTTACCATTTCTAATTGATGAAATTAGAGATTTTACACTTTTTTCCTGGTTAGGTTGGCCAAAGATTTGTCTACTTTATTGATGTTTTCAAAAAACTAACTTTTGGATTTACCGATCTGATGTATAATTTTTGTTTTCAATTTCATTTAATTCTGCTCTGATTTTTGTTATTTCTTTTCTTCTGCTGGGTTTGGGTTGGAATGTTCTTCCTTCTCCAGTTGCTTGAGATGTCCTATTAAGTTATTAACTTCTTCTCTTTTCATTTTCTTGAGGAAGGCTTGCAGTGCTATAAATTTCCCTATTAGCGCTGCCTTTGTGGTATCCCACAGGTTCTGGTTATTTATGTATTGATTGTTGTTTTGTTCCAAAAATTTGGTGATTTCCTTCTTAATCTAGTCTATAACCCATCTATCCTTCAGCATAAAGTTGTTTAACTTCCATGTTTTTGTATGGGTATGCAGGTTCCTGTTGTTACTGAGTTCAACTTTTATTCCACGATGGTCTGAGAAGATGAAAGGAATAATTTCTATTTTTTAAATTTTTTTGAGGTTAGATTTCTGGACTAGGATGTGGACAATTTTGGTGTATGTTACATGTGCTAATGAGAAGAATGTGTATTCAGTTTTGGGGGATGAAATGCTCTATCAATGTTTGTTAAGTCCAGATGTTGAATGGTTAAGTTTAAATCTAAAATTTCTTTGCTTAGCTTCTTTTTGGAGGATGTATCCAGCACTGCTAAAGGGGTGTTAAAATCTCCAACTACTATGGAACTGGAGGAAATCAAGTTACTCATGTCTGTTAGAGTTTCTCTTATAAATTGATGTGCATTCTGTTTGGGTGCATAAATATTAATAATTGAAATCTCATCATATTGAGAATTACCTTTAACAAATAGGAAGTGTCCATCCTTATCCTTCCTTATTTTGGTTGGTTTAAAGCCTGTTGCATCTGTGAATAGGATTGCAATAGCTGCTTTTTTCTGCTTTGAATTTGCCTGGAGTATAGATGACCATCCCTTCATCTTGAGTCTATATTTGTCTTTTAATGTAAGATGTGATTCTTGTATGCAGCATATATCTGGCTTGAGTTTTTGTATCCAGTCAACCAGTGCCTCTTTAGAGGACAATTTAAACCATTCATATTAATTGAGAATATTGATAAGCCTTTCGAGAATCCAGTGGACATTCTTTATCCTTTTGCAACTGTGGAAGTTGGAATTTGATCAAAACTTTCTGGGTGGGTTTACTTTTTTGGTGGAGGATTATGCTGGTCTTTATGGAGGATAAGTCTGAGAATATCCTGGATAGCTGGTTTAGTTATGGGAATTTCTTCAACATGTGAATGTTTTTGAAGTATTTAATTTCTCTGTCATAAATGAAACTCAGATTAGCTGGGTATAGGATCCTGGGTTGAAAGTTATTTTGTTTTAGGAGATTAAAAGTCGATGACCATCCTCTTCTAGCTTGAAAGGTTTCAGCAGAGAGATCTGCAGTTATTCTAATATTCTTGCTCTTGTAGGTGATGGCTTTCTTTCGTCTGGCTGCTTTCAGAATTTTCTCCTTCATATTAACTTTAGTGAAATTGATTATGATGTGTCTGGGGGATGTCTTCATTATGTTGAGTCGTGGTGGAGTTCTGACACTGTGTGCTATCTGAATTTTAGAATCTCTTGGCATGTCTGGAAAGTTATCCTTCATAATCTCACAGAGAAGAGATTCCGTGACTTGTGAAGCCACTTTGTTGCTTTTGGGGATCTCTATAAGACGAATACTGGTTTTCTTCGAATTATCTCAGAGTTCTCTGAGAGAGTGATCTTTTTTTGCCCTCCTTTTCTCTTCCTATTTGAGAGTTTGGGAGCATTCGAAAGCTTTGTCTTCAATGTCAGAAATCCTTTCTTTTGCTTGCTTCATTCTCTTACTGAGGGATTCTACTGTGTTTCTCAGATCTTTGAAGGCTGCAACTTCTTGTCTCAATATGTCAAAATCTTTGGTCATTTGGTCTTTGAATTCGTTGAATTCTTGAGATATCTTTTGGGCTACTGCTTGGAATTCTAATTCAATCTTATTTGCTATCCAGATTCTGAATTCGATTTCTGACATCTGAGCTGTTTGTTTTTGCATGGGATCTTCTGCTGTGTCTGCCTCATTATTCTTGGGGGAGTTGATCTACTCTGATTATTCATATTGTCAGAGTTTTTCTGTTAATTTCGCCTCATGATTGTTTTTCACCATTGCCTCTGGCCATCCTCAGAGTTTGGGAGGAGTCTCTCCAAGATTAGACCCCAGCGGGATCACTCTATTGTTGCCAGATCTTTGTAGGGAGTGACCCTGTGTGGTTCCTCTAGGGCTGCCCCAGCCAGGGACTTCTGGTTGTGGAAGCAGCTCTGGAGTGTGACACACCCAAATCCAGGAACAGGGTGGGAGGTGGTGCACAAGGTGCTGGGACTGCCTGGTGCCCAGTGACTTTGGCACAGAAAGCCCAAGGCTCCAGCAGTCTTTGGCCAGGAGAAGGGTTCTGTGCAGAGGCAGGGAGGGCTCCAGAGGTCACGCGGCTACCAGAGTCCATGGCCAGACAAGCTGGCTGGTGTGTAGGTAGGGTGTACGGCTCCCACAAGTCATGGTCAGGGCATGCTGAGGCCCGGAGGACGCAGGTCATGTGTCAGGTGTCGCGGCACAGCTCTTATGGAGGTCTTGGCGGTGCCAAGCTTATGAGTTTGAGGTTTCTATGATCTGTGACACCACGGCACTCTACCCAGGACAACAGCCTGAGGCTCCAGTGTGCCAAAACCAGTCTCAGTCTGCCCCTGAGGGTTAAGGCTTTAAGGCAACTCAGTCCCCACCTTTAGGCTGCTGAGTCACTAGGTTACTAGCTCCCACCCAATCCTTGCTCTGCAACTCTGAGGGTGGAGCTTGCCAGGGCAGTTCTCTTACAATGGCTTCCCGCAGCCCACAGCCGAACACTATTAGTTCCATCTGGCTCAGCAGCTCAGTCTGGGATCCTAGACAATGCCCAAAGTTCTCCACACTCCTGCTCAAGCTCTCCCCAAGGCAGTGAAACTGAGTTCCAAGTCCAAAAACACCAAAACAGTTCACAGGTATGGCCTTTCCAGTTTGCAGTCTCACTGCTGCTTGTACTTATGGCTGCCTGCGGGATTAGGTTGATTGAACACGCGCAACCACTTGTCAGTTTTCCACTGTTCTTTGTCCTCCTCTTGAGGTCCAGAAGTCCCTTGCTGACTCTCTATAGCCTCAAAGGGATGATTATATGCAGATTCTACCAGCCAGAGATGCCTGGAGTCTTATCTCCCCAGACTCACCATGCCCAGTTGCAGGGAAGCTGTTACTCAGCTGCCATCTTGTTCCGTTTATCTAAAAATTCTACTTTTAAATTTATAATCAGATATACCTACAGATATCCAAGAGATTTGTGTACAATGAGGTTCATGGCATTTTTATTTGTGACCTTAAATAACTTGAGATAGCATAAATGTTCATGAATGATAAATTGGTTAAGGAAATTATACCCGTAAACTGAAATAAGATGCCACAATTTCAGTGAATTTAGTAGATCTCTATGTGCTGATATAAGTTGATTTCAAACTTTATTAAGTATAATAACCATGCTATCATACAGTACATATAGTATTGTTCTTTTGGTATTGAATTTAATTGTGTCTTCCCTCAAATTCATAATTGAAGGTCATAACTCAAGGTCTAACCTACAGTAACTCAAAATGGGACTGTATTTGGAGGCAGGCATTTAAAGAGGTAATTAATATAAAATGAGGTGATATGGATGATGGGTTCCAATATGATATGACTCTTGTCTTTATAAGAAGAGAAATATCTGGACAATGCATGAATAAAAGGCCATGTTAAGAGGGAGAGAGAAGAGAGCCATCTGCAAGCCAAGGAGAAAGCCCTCAGAAAAATCAACCCAGGTGACACTTTGGTTTGGATCTCTAACCTCCAGAGCTGTGACAAAATAAATATCTCTGTCTCTAAATAAATAAATAAATAAATAAATAAGTTTTAAAAAAGGAGTATCACACTCAAGAAAATTATAAACAAAAATAAATTAAAAACACTTTAATTATTTTATGTAACCTAAAATAAATAATAAAATTATCAGATGAGTTCATAGTTATGTTTTTCTTTTTTAAACCTGTAGGATAACTACAAATAATTCACCAACCTCTTTGTCGCCTAAAATAAATAAGAGCTGGGAGTATGCAGGTGGCAGAAAAATTGGTTGACAATAGAGTAAATCAGTATGTTTGATTTAGTAGCTACCATTTGTGTGTAGCATTATATACTAGGCATTTTACATATGTTGTCTCATTGTTTAAATTTCACAATAAACATGTGAAGCAGATGTTTTTATTCCTTTAGAACAGATAAGACAACTGAAGCACTTTCTGCTCTGGATTGCTGAGATTATAAATGGAGGATATGGAATTACAACACAGATTTGTCTGATTTCAGAGCCAGGGCTGTTTCTACTGTAATTCTTACTGTTATCTATGTCAGAAAATTGTGGTTTTATTTCACTTCCTTTGAGTTCACCTAGTAGCATCTGATTTTGATTCAGGGTGTCATTAGCCAAGGGAATTTAGAGAACTAACAAAGGGATGATTGTCAGGAAGGCCAGCTTATCTAGTGCCAGTTTTATTAGCAACACACTTACGATGCAGTCATAACTACTGAGAATATAATTTTAATTTCTTAAGCAGCTGGATTCGGTGGAAATTTAATGTATTTTTTTTCTCAATTAAGACTGGTAAAATAAATTTTTCAAAATTATTGCAATGACTCTTCCTCTCATCAGAAACCCCCTGCAGTGTTCACCATTTGTAATGTTCAATGAATAACATGTTTTCATCTTTGTCTTTGTACATGGCAATATGTCTTTGACATGTAGTATCCTAAGTGTGAAGTGATGCTTGCCTATCTAAAATTGGAAAGCAGTAGTGGTTCAATCTATCATCCACACATTGCACATTACCACCAGGAAAAACACATCTATTGTCTTAGGAAGAGAGTTCAGCTTGTCAATATTCTATTTCATATACTAATAGGTAGTGTTAATGTTTTTATAAATTTCATAGATTTAATCTCTGATGTTATACAAAATACAATAAAATAAGAGAAGTGTTTATCACGTAGGTTAGAGCTCTTTAAGCAGAGGAATACAACTATGTGTCCTTGGTGAGCACAAAATGAAAACTGTAAAAATAAATCAGTCATTCTCAATGTTTGGTCCATGGATCCTTTGCTTCAGAATCACTGGGTATGCTGAGAAAAGATTTAAAATCTGACCTATAGAATTAGAACATATAGATTAGACAAAGAAATCTCCATAACTAAGGAGTCCCCTCAAAGCTAGAGCAGAGTTTCACAACCTTACTACAACTGACATTCTGGGTTGCATAAATTTGTGTTGTGGGAAGCCGTTCTATACATCATAAGTTTGGCAGTATTCTCAGTCTCTACTTACTAGATGTTAGTAGCAAAAACCCTTCTTCCAATTGGGCATCCAAAAATGTCTCCCGATATTTCCAAATGTCTTTTGTGGGATGATGGTGTGACACAGAATTGTCTCTAGTTGATAACCACTTCTCTAACCCAGGAATGCCTAGGGTTAGGCAAGTAAAAGAGTCAAGAGAAGTAAGTGATTATTATTTTTTATTATTGTTGGAGATTCATTGAGGGTATAAGAAGTCAGGTTACAATGATTGCATTTGTTAGGTACAGTCCCTCTTATAATTGTGTCTTGCCCCCAAAAGGTGTGTCACACTCTGAGACCCCACCCCCTCCCTCCTTCCCTCTCTTAGCTCTTCCCTTCTCTCACCTCCACCCTCCTTTCCTCTCTCTGTACTTCTTTTCCCCCACCTCCCTCCCTCCTTTTCTCTCTCTCTGCTCTCCCCTTCCCCCACTCCCCACCGTGTACTAGGTCATTAATTATCCTCACATCAAAATTGAGCACATAGGATTCTTGCTTCTCCTTGTGATGCTTTACTAGGAATAATGTGCTCTACTTCCATCCAGGTTAATACAAAGGATGTAAAGTCTCCCTGAAGTAAGTGATTATTAAATGATTAATTTTTTTTCTTTCAAGAGTGAATAAACCCACATAACTCTCAATTAAGTATGATCAGAGAAAGTGCCCCAGATATGCTAAGACAATAGAAAATGTGCAACCCATTCCACTAATCAGCACACATTTATTTTTTCAAAATAATACTACTTTCCTTCTAAATTGTTTACAAGGTTTAGCCCTTGAAGGAGTATCTCCTGATGGGAGGATATAACAAAGTGGGCAAGTGTTATAAATGCACACACATATATAATTAGAAGAAGTAAATATGTATTTGGGTAGTAAATTCTCGGAAAGGCTAACCCATCAGGGCTGCCTATGTCTAATGAGTTCCATGTTAACCTCATGGATCTTTCACTTTAATAAACTGTCCTAACTTGAAAACACATTCATTCTTTGCAGACAGAATTATTAACTATGACCATTTTGTTGCCATTTGTCAAGACAACAGCCAGAATTTTGCATTTAAAAAAATGGACTTTGGGTAGAGTGAGGATCTGTTCTAATGCACATAAGTGTTTAACAGAGTGCCTGGCTCATAACAAGTGCTCAATAAATGCTGAATATTGCTGAGTTGTTCAAAAGACAACACTGGTGAGCTTTCTTTCTTTCACACCAAAGTAGGCCATGGCCAAGATGGCTACACTGAACCCTTGAATTCACACTCTCTGACTCAGAAAGAACAAGTGAATATGTGATGGAATGGGCAATTATCTCCCTATATTATAAGACAAAATACCTCCTTGATATTCAAGTGCTCATGCTGGCAAAACAAACAGGCATACTTCCCCTTGAGCTGCCTGCATTTTGACTTCCTGATTCACCAGAAGCCAGGAGTCTAGCTTATCATAGAATTCCACTTTGCCACCATAAGAAAAGTTTCAGTGGGTCCCTTAGCCCTCTCAATCTTGTGATCACTAGTTGTATTTCCTTGTCACCAGCAGTTCCCAACTCAACTCAATCAAAACTTGCCTTTGGGCAGGGCAGAATGGCTCACACCTGTAGTCCCAGCACTCTGGGAGGCAAGGCAGGTAGATTGCTTGAGCTCAGGAGTTCAAGACTAGGCTGAGCAAGAGGAAGACTCCGTCTCTATTAAAATAGAAAAACTAATTAGGCATTGTGGCAGCTACCTATAGTCTCAGCTACTCAGGAGGCTGAGGCAAGAGGATTGGTAGAATCTAGGAGTTTGAAGTTGCTGTGAGATATGATACCATGGCACTCTAGTCTGGGGCAACAAAGCAAACAAACAAACAAACAAATAAATAAATACAACTTGCCTTTAGTGAAAAAAAGCAAATTCAATGTGCTTTTCAGAGTTGAGCTAATAAAGCCAGTCCTATGTAGGTATATCAGTGATCATGTATTAGCCTTTCTAAGAATTTACTTCTCAAATATATATTTACTTCCCCTAATTGTGTGTGTGTGTGTGTGTGTGTGTGTGTTTATGTATCAGTCTTATTTGGGGGGAGTCATTTAGTAGGTGACTAAGTTTATCTCTGTTAGGTAATCATCAATTTTTAACACATTTTGTATATCAGGGAAAACTCAGAACTTTTTACCAAAAGATATCCATTCTGTGGACTTAAGATTTTAACATACAGCTAAACAAGTTTGATTATAGAGTTAGATTGACTGCACTTCCCCCAAGACAAGTCATGGGACTGATGAGAAGACTTTCCAGTATACCATCTGCATTTTAGAATTCTGATTCATCAAAAGTCTGTAACCTGTTTTGTCCAGCCATCCTATTTTCCAACCACCAGAAGAACATGAGGAATCCCTTGGTCTCCATAAACCATGAGACTGTATAAGTGGTAAGAGACCTTGGAGTATCACAATAGATAATAGATAGCAACACTTCAATTTTAGCAGAAGAAGAAGGGGAAGGAAATAGATAAAGATACAGAGAGATAAGTGAGATAAAGCTAAACTTTAGGGCAGATGCCATTAGTTGTTTCCTTCAGGGAGAAAGAGCTTTGAAAGCTTGAGGTTATCTGAAGACAAGAGACCCCAGGAATGGTTATAGGTCTGGAGCTGATTTTTTTTAACAAAATAATTATGCTTACTACTATATGATATAGTAGTTCCCTAGGAACAAATTTTTATTGGTTACTACTGTACCAAGTGACTATTCCTTCAGGTGTGCCACCCCACCTTTCTCTGGTAGTAATACACAAGGGAGAGGTATTATATGAGTTCTCCAATTGATGTTCTTCTTCTTTCCAGACTATTCCCACTCAGGTTCCTCTGTAACCTATAAGCCTGGAGGTGATGTGGTTTACCCCCTAATCCTAGACTAAACTAGGTCCTGAAAGGTTGCAGCCTACACCAGTATGTGCCTTCTCTGCACTGTTGACATTTTAAGCTTGATATTTCATTGTTCTTGGGGCTTTCCTGTGCGCTGTAAGATGTTCAGTAGCATCCCTGGCTTTCACCCATCTTCCACCACTTAGAACTGCTGAAAATATCTCCAGACATGGACACATGTCCTGTGGTTGGTGTTGGTAAGGGGAGCAAAATAACCACCAGGTTGAGAATTATTGGCCTACGCTGATGAGAAGACAGCAGGGATTTGATGGAAGCATTTGGTGTGAGTCAGCAGGTCTTTTGTACTCTCCACTCCAGACACTCCCTCCTGTGTCCAGATGTCAGTGTACTCCCTGGATGAGGTGTGCTCAGAGCATTTAGCAATGGCTACAAGTCAGTTGCTGAAATGAGGCTGAGCCAAGGCCTGGGCTTTCTTGAGTGCTTGGCCCCCACAGATGCAATATAAAGGGGCAGCTGGTGATAAACCCAAAGACAGACTGAGTGTTCTTCTCTGATGACATCACCTGATGTTTCTCAGTAATAACTGCACACTCACAGAACTATGAAGTATTTTCCCAATGTGGCATTCCACAAACAATAACATTTCCACATTCACTTAATTTTGGTTCTTATATTGTGTTATTGGTTAGGCAATATAGGTACATACCTAAGTATGCGTAAGTTGGAAGCTTTTTCTACATTATTTCCTCCAAAGTGTTTTATCACTACCTAACATAGTATATATTTAAACTATTCATGTTTGCTTATCACCTGCCTCCTGTTTCAAGAATGTAAGCTACCTGAGGGCATAGAAAAAAAGTTAATCTATTTATTCACTGTCATAGCCCTAATGTTTACATGGGTGCCTGATCTAAATTATATGCTCAATATTATCTGTTGAATACATAAATGAACAATACATGCATGTTACTTAATTTGTGCCTTGAGCATAGTAAATAATTATGAGCTAGTAGAATTTTTAGTAAGAGTTTTATTAGTGTAGCTAGAGCATGAAATATATGCGTGGAAGGGAAAAATCATTTTAAATAAGGGACTTATTTATATGAGATGTGATCTTTGAAAATGATAGCTAACATTTATTTAATGTATACCTATTATCTCATTTAATGTTTGAAACAACCACATGATAGTGTTAATCATTTTAAATAAGGAACTTATTTATATGAGATGTGATCTTTGAAAATGATAGCTAACATTTATTTAATGTATACCTATTATCTCATTTAATATTTGAAACAACCACATGATAGTGTTAATCTAATGAGCACTTCTGAGATGTATAAAATACAGCCCAAATGTTTAGGGTCACAAACTAAGGGGCTGAAATAGGATTTTAAACCCAGGAATTTCACTCCAGAGCCCCTGTGTTTAAACACTAATTGTTTTCTTGCCCTTTGAAATGTAATTTGGGTACCAGATTGAAAGACATATATTTGATGAGAGAGAATGAGAAAATGAAGAAACCAGTTTTGAAAGTATACTTCATTGAGAAATTATGCACTCATTCTTTTTAACAGCTAATATCGACCAGGCTCTGTACTGAGCACTAAAAGTACACAGATGAACAGCACATTGATCATCCTCCTCATCCACACTTAAACAGGTAATACAACAAAGGTACAAATTACAATAAACCATGGAGTGAGCATTGTTCTAAACATACATATGAGGCTCTACAGAAATTTCCTTAATTTTCATTATAGGAATTATTAGCATCTGAATTTTGTTGAGGTGTGATTTTTGGTCTTCTGGGTATATGCCCAGCAAGGGAATTGCCGGATCGAATGGCAGATCTATTTTCAGAGCGAATCTTTTTAAAGAACCAAAGGACTCAGGAAAGGCCTCATATAAATATCCTGACAATTACAACCATTTTTCATTTTGTGTGTGTGAAAAGCCTAGTGGTAATTGGATATACTAAACCTCTATCTTTGTGTTCTCGAGTTGTGTGTTATTCCAGTTTTCAGTGATTTTATAGGAACTGCACATGTATAGACTAAATATACATCTTAAAACTTAAAGTCTCAAATTTAATTTGCCTGAAATTAAAACCTTTCTCATTGTATGCATTTTATAAGCTCGCTCTATTAAGCCAAGTTAAGTTTAGTATGGTTACTTAAATAAAGACTTAGTGCATCTTCTATATACTGAACCCTATTCTTTTTTTAAATTTTTTTTTATTAAATCATAACTGTGAACCCCATTCTTAAGAAACTTCTTCTTTTTTAAAGAATGGGAAGAAAACTGTTGGGGACCATACTTTTCCTAAGTAGCAGCTGCTGAAAATTGAGACCACAAAGGCAATTGGTTCTAAGGAAATTCTTCTGGCCTGGCCTGGCCTGGCGGCTCATGCCTGCACTCCCAGCACTCTGGGAGGGGATGCATGTGGATTGCTTGAGCTCAGGAATTCCAGACCAGTCTGAATAATGGTAAGCCTCCATCTCTTCTAGAAACAGAAAAACCAGCTGAATGTAGTGGTGCACACCTGTAGTCCCAGCTACTCAGGAGGCTGAGGCAAGAGGATTACTCAAGCCCAAGAGTTTAAGGTTGCTGTGAGCTGTGATGTCATAGCTCTCTACCCTTAGTGACGGACTGAGACCCTGTCTCAAAAATAAAATAGGCTGGGGTGGTGCCTGTGGCTCAGTGAGTAGGGTCCTGGCCCCATATACTGAAGGTGGTGGGTTTAAACTTGGCCTTGGCCAAACTGCAAAAAAAAAAAAAAAAAGTTGGGCATTGTGGCGGGTGCCTGTATTCCCAGCTACTTGGGAGGCTGAGGTACGAGAATCACCTAAGTCCAAGAGCTGGAGGTTGATGTGAGCTGTGATGTCACAACACTCTACTGAGGGTGACAAAGTGAGACTCTGTCTCTAAATAAATAAATAAATAAAAATAAAATAGGCTGGGTGTGGTACTCAGCCTGTAATCCCAGCACTTGGGAGGCCGAGGTGGGTGGATTGCCCTGAAGCTCAGAGGTTCGAGACCAACCTGAGTAAGAACCAGACTCAGTCTCTAAAAATAGCCGGCGTTGTGGCGGGTGCCTGTAGTCCCAGCTACTTGGGAGGTTGAGGCAAGAGACTCACTTGAGCCCAAAAGTTTGAGGTTTCTGTGAGCTGTGACACCACAGCACTCTACTGAAGGTGACAAAATGAGACTCTGTTTCAAAAATAAATAAATTAGTTAACATAAAATAAATCAAACCTTTCTCAGGATTTTTGTATCAGGTTTTTATTAGGGATGTTCTGCATCTTTGAATAAAAAGAGGAAAAAGCTACTTGTTGAGTGGCTACTGTGCCACCTACAGTAGCAGGTTCTTTCTTTTAGATTAAATACCCTAAAAAATAATCATTTTTTAGCCGTTAACACATTATTCCATTATAGACAACTCTAAAGCTATCAGGTATATTTAATAAAAAATAAGTCACTTCAATCTCTCAGCTATACTTTTGTTTCCTTTGAGTCAAAACATTTCTTTATTTTATTTTGCATTTTTTCATAAATACTTGAGATTAGCATTACATTTGAAACTCAGGTCTTTATCCCTACAGATTTTTTACTCTTCCTATCAAATTAGGCTTCTCCAAAATATTATTTTACATACTGTTGGTTTTGGATATCTCTGAGTAAAAAGATCTGTGGAGGAATATAATGGGGCACTGTGTTGATCTTGTAGTCAAATTTTTGTCTGCTTGGGGGTGCAAGTTACTTAATCCTTGCACATCACAGAAGTGGTAGAAAGGCTTAAACTTTGGACTGCTGGATACACTGAGCTTCACAAGCTAACTGCTGGTCCATTAGTTGTGGGACCTTAAGAAAGTTGTCTGAATTCTTAGCATTTCAATGTGCTTATCTGAAACTCATTTGCATGGAATTTCATACTGCAGAGTAGAAGCTTTACCTCTGGCCTGGCACCCCTGGATATGAATCTTGGCTCCATCGCTTAATTGCCACTGGAGAATTTACTTAACCTTTCTTTGTCTTAAAGTTTTTATCCATAGTATGAGGGCTATTACTACATGCTCTATGGTTTTATTGGAATGCACATATGCTGTCCTTGCTTTTAGTATCAAATATTATTTGGTAATTTTTATTCTTTGGGTTGATTAAATTAGATAATACAAAGTTTCGGGCGCATATTGTAAATTAAATTTCCTCTTTTTGACAAACTTCAGAATGGGAGAAGATATTTGCATGCTATGAATCGGACAAAAGCCTAATAACTAGAATCTACAAAGAACTCAAGCAAATGAACAAGAAAAGAGAAAACAACTTCATTAAAATCTAGGAAACAGACATGAACAGACTCTTTCTTACGAGGACAGATGAATGACCAACAAACACTTGAAAAAATGCTCTGTCTCTCGTTATCACAGGCATTCACATCAAAGCCATTTGAGATATCACCTAACCCCAGTGAGAATAGTCCATAAGATCAAACGCTGCTGGTGCTGGTGTGGGCACAGAAGGGAACACTTAGATACTGTCGGGGGACTAAAAATTAGTATTGCCCTTTTGAAAAGAAATACAGAGGCTGGATGAGTGGCTCCCGCCTGTAATCCCAGCACTCTGGGAGTTTGAAGTGGGTGGATGGCCTGAGCTCACCAGTTGGAAGACTAGCCTGAGCAAGAGCAAGACCCCATTTCCAAAAATAGCCGGGCATTGTGGCAGGTGCCTGGAGTCCCAGCTACTCAGGAGGCTGTGGCAAGAGGATCACTTGAGCCCAAAGTTCAAGGTTGTTGTGAGCTATGATGCCACAGCACTCTACCAATGGCAACAAAGTGAGACTCTGTCTCAGAAAAAAAAAAGCAAGCACAGCAGTGTGGCCAGATGGCACTGAACTGGAGAAAGACCACAGAAAACAGGATAGGAGAGGAAAATTGGCAGGAACGTGTAGGTGCTTTTTTTATTTTTAAATTGTGAAGCCATGGAAGCTTTCAGCAGAGAAATAATATGATCCAACTTGGAGAGATTACTCTGGCAGCTGTGCGGAGGATGGATCATCAGAAGCAACTGTGAGAACAGGGAGCCAGAGGTTGTGGGTGGGCGTCCAGATGAGAGGGGAGTCCAGGTGAGAGGGGCGTCCAGGTGAGAGGCGTCCAGGTGAGGGGGGCATCCAGGTGCGGGGGGCATCCAGGTGAGGGGAGCGTCCAGGTGAGGGGAGCGTCCAGGTGAGGGAGGCGTCCAGGTGAGGGGCATCCAGGTGAGGGGTCGTCCAGGTGAAAGGGGCGTCCAGGTGGGAGGGGCGTCCAGGTGAGAGGGGCGTCCAGGTGATGGGCATCCAGGTGAGAGGGTGTCCAGGTGACAGAGGCATCCAGGTGAGAGGGGCGTCTAGGTGAGAGGTGTCCAGGTGACAGGGGCGTCCAGGTGAGAGGGGCATCCAGGTGAGAGGGGCGTCCAGGTGAGGGGTGTCCAGGTGACAGGGGCATCCAGGTGAGAGGGGCGTCCAGGTGAGAGGCGTCCAGGTGCGGGGGGCGTCCAGGTGCGGGGGGTGTCCAGGTGAGAGGCGTCCAGGTGAGAGGGGCGTCCAGGTGAGAGGGGCGTCCAGGTGAGAGGCGGCCAGGTGAGGGGGGCATCCAGGTGAGGGGGGCATCCAGGTGAGGGGAGCGTCCAGGTG